>CAEGAE010029671.1:0-85383 GCA_903067095.1 Girardinus metallicus | reverse complement strand
TTGATATGCGATAGTAACACTGCTGTTATGTTAGATTTACCAATGTTTTATTTTATCTTTTTTTTATCCGATTACCCAATTAATCGTAAGAATAATTGACAGATTACTCGATTACTAAAATATTCGTTTACAACAGCCCTAATATAGATCAATTCATCTAATATGGAAATATTAGCACAGTCAATCATGCAGCATATATTGGTTTAAAATCTTTGTGTCAATATTGGGATGCATTGAAACTTTGATATTTACACTCAAGGCTAACCCTTACTAGATCAGGCTAAAGACTTCACTTGTTTACTAACCCGACTCCACTTTCTGCTTCTTCCTGTCTTTCTTCTTCCCAGAGGTTTGGGGAGGAGTTTGAGTTTGAACAGGAGCCTGAACAGCTTGGACCTGAACTTGTGTCTCCACCTGTGGAGGAGGTGGACTCATCCGTTTGCCTGAAGTTGGAGACGTCTCTGTCTTGTGACTGACTGGCTTTGAGTCGTTCATTTCTGACTCCTCTAGGTTGGAAGCTGCTGCAGCAGCAGCTTTGGTAGCAGCTTTGGCAGCCTTTTTCTCCTTTTTCTTCCTCTCCCTTAGTCCAGAAGTAGCCTCTGTAGAGACTGAAACTTCGGCAGCAGGTGCAGGTGGGGTTGGATCCGGGATAACCACAGGTTCAGGTTCCTCCTCTGCCTCCACGTTAGAGCCAGTGATGTCAGTCAAGTCAAAATCCCGCAGGTCTTCTTCAGACTCTCCTCCACCTCCACCGCTTCCCCCACCGGCGGCTTCCTTCTTCTTGCTTTTCTTCTTTTCGTTCTTCTTACGAGAGTCTGGTTTTGTTGGCGGCAGCTTGAGGTCTCGCTTCTGCCGAGCCAGCACCTCATCGTAAGAGGTTTCCTTCATGAAGAGCCAGAAGAAGAGGAACATGAGGGCAATGACCAGTGTGGGGGCCAGGATGAGAAGGTACTGAGAGTCGTAGATATCCATCGCCATTCTGAGGAGAGGAACAAAAAGAACGGTTGGGGTTGGACAGGTGAGACTTCAACAGTCGAGTTTCCAGCAAGATGAGGCTTACAAACAAATCAAAACTGATTTTGAAGTGGATAAAACCTCAAACCTGTAGAAACCCAGAGGAGTGGTCTAGGGCTGAAACGATTGTGATTAATTAGTCAACTATTGAAATAATCGTCAACTAATTTAGCAACTGATTAATCGTTAACTGGAATATACAAGCTCTAAAAACAACCATTTGCCAAAAAAAAAAAAAAAACTTCTCAAACTCTTCAATTGGCATAATTTTGTTTTCCTTGTTCAAATTCACTAAATTACTTCCTATTTCCTAAAACCTTAAGACTACATAGAAAACTTTAACCATGTTTTAGTTTGTTGCACATTTTCATCCAACAGACTTGATTTTTGCTCTTTTTCTAACCACATATAAATCTGTGCTTCTGTATGACTTTTCTCCATGTGCGGTGGGTCGTTGTTTATGCTAAGAGGGTGGCGAGTGAGAACTGACCTTACCCTATCTTAGCGATATGATCCAATTAGACCACACTGCCCCTGCCAGACAGCTTAATGTCTTCATTACATACTGTAAGTTCACAGAGGGAACAGAGAGAACTGAAAACTATTCTGTTAAAGCCAAAAATGTTAAACAACTATTAAAAATGTCTGCTTCGTTCATTCAGACTGAAACAGGTACAAACTAGGTCAATAACAAGCAAAAGGCAACTAGGCTAACATTCGTAGCCTACGTTCTCATTTAGCCCCTTCCCTGCCGTTCGGCCTCTGTAAGGACAAGCCCCCGCTGTTCTAAACTTACACTGGATTGGATTTGAAAGGGGCAAAAATATACCAACATGAAAGTGTCAGAGGCTGAACACCGCTCCAGCTACAGCCGGGAACTTCAGTCCTTTAAGCCAGGGGAGAGGATATTCATCCGTTACATTTTACATATCTCTGAGGATGCAATAGCCTCAGATGTTAATCAATTTAAAATCCACAAAAACACATTCTTCAGAAAAAAGTGCCTTTGCTCTTCATAGTTTCCACTCATGTTCTAGACTCAAATTTTTAGATTTCTTTCCCCATCAGCTCCTTGTTGGGTTTTGTCAGCATATTCTGCAAATCATGAGAGCATGATGCAGAAGTTAGCTTCACATTCAGCAGTGTGGTTCAGGGAGAATGATGCCATTTCCATGCAGAATCGTTTCTATGTAAAAATATATACCACTAGATTTGTTATAAATGGTGTAAGTTACACTAAATAGAAATTTCCTAAAAGCACAGAGTGTAGTCTGTGATGAATTCATTATCCCTAAAAAATATTAATTCACAAAAAGCTCTGGCTTAAAAATTTTATCCAAAAATGTCTAAAACCATAAAAAGTTGGAAATAGCTCTGTTTTTGAATAAGGTGTACATTAGGGCCAGGAGATAAAAAAAATTAAATCTCAGATTTTTTTATACCACCACATCCGACTCTTGATTTTCATTGATTTTTCTCAAAATTACAACTTTATTTTCTAATATTACGACTTCATTGTGGTAATTAAATTACTATTACCGGCTGAATTACAGGTTTTCCTGTTAAAACAACACCAAAAATCTCTTTTGAGGTAGAGAAGCTGATATAGAGGAAAAGGATATAAATAAGCCATCTTTCAAATATGAGAGAAATGGAAAAAGAAAGTTAAAGTCAGTTTAAGTGTCGTGTCATCAACAGTGTAAAGAGTCTGATGAGAAGTGACCTGAAATTCTGCCCAATCCAGTCAAGAGCTGTGGCCGACGTTCAGCATAGGAGTCAGTGTCGTAGAGCAGGCCTTTAGTAATTTGGATTAAGAAGATTACCCATGATAATAGATTTAAGAATAACTTTCCACTGCAGGGCTTCCTGAGCACCGACAGGCTTAGTCTCACAGTGCAGCGCTGATTGTGTTTCACTCCTACCTCCAAAACCTCTGATCACATTTCACAACAGAAAAAGGGACATATAATTAGGTCTGTTGCAAGCTTAGCTTTGTTTGGCTGTAAAACCAAACGTTTCCCTTAAAAAAGGGCAAAACCTAAATATTTGCCTGCAGAGTAATTCTAAAGTGCTTTATAAGTCAATCAGATACATCATGATGCTGGATTTCAATAGCATCATGATGTATCTTAATTAACTGCAAACTTAGTCTGAGTCGGGACGCATCGATCAGGCTTTTCATGGCTGACATCCATTTCCTGTAAGGTCTTACCTTCTGGTAGTCGGAACCCAATCAAAAATAGAAGATTATCTCCATTTATTAATCCAAATACATGCTCCCTACTTTTAGATTGTTTTTCACCTAAATAGAAGAGCATCAAAATGTTTGGTGTGCTTATAGACTGAAAATAGATGGGAGTTTAGATGGGTTTAAATGAAGATAGAAGAAAAATAAGATTTTTCAGAAACTCAATTGCCAATAGATAATTACAGCTAATTAAAGAATAGTTGGGCGGTTCTGATATCTGGTCCATCAGTAGCTCTGTGTGGTACATTTATGTACTCTTCTTCTATGAACCGTTTGCCTTTTAAACAGTATCAACCCAGTGATCTCATTAAGGAGTGTGTAATTTATTTAATGGCTCTCTCATTTCTCTTAAAGTTATAATTGGGTTGCTTTGCAGAATAGAAAAAGTGGAGGAGCCAATTAAGGTGCTCCTAGATGCCATCCCGGTGAGGCGTTTCAGGCACATCCCACCAGGAAGAAAAGACCCAAACACCCTGTACACACTGTATGGACCTTCTACAGAAAACATCTTCAAAACTGAACTTGTAATGTAAACTCTTTCAAACTGTCAGTAACCCTTGAAGCAACATTGAATGTTGGCACAGAGACAATGGGTGGAGTAGGTGGTGTAAAACTCTCAGGCTTGTTTCCTTTTGTTTTCTTCTCACTTTCTCAGTCCTGGGACTAAGAATGGAGATTTCATGCGTTCCCTTATGGAGCTGGAGCCTCGTTCCAGCATCAAAATGAGCCTGGAGGACAAAGCCCTCTCGGGCTGTTGGCTACCCGGAATCTACCCACTTGGCTGGCCAGGCCTCCTGATTTGGCAGGCGAGGACCCAGAGGCAAGCCCTGATAACTATCCTGCCTGAAGTCCAAAACAAGGCAATGCAACACTCTAAAGTTAACATCTCTGAACTGGCAGCAAACGGCTTAAAAACACTAACTAAAACAGTAAAATAATGAGTAAATATTTGCTTAACCTGGACCTATGAATGACAGTTAACTAAACCAATTCAGTTTTACACAGAAACTATTTTAAAAAAAACAGGAGTTTGAGGACTTAAGATTACTAGAAACCATTGTTACTAAATCAACACCATATTACAGTTGAAAACTGGTCAGTTACTAAATAAACTTAACTGCCATTTATGTAGACTTGTTACTATAGCAACATATGTTCCTGTTACTATAGTAACATTGCATTTTTTGTCCTTTTTTGTTTTAAATAAAAGCATTCACATTATGTTACACAATTTTGTCTCAAATTTCTATGCAGATAATTTGATACAATTGTGTTTTTAATCAAGGTTATAGCATAAGAATCTCCGATCAGCCCATGCCTACTTACAAACTGGACAGTGTGTTTTAATACACTCATACAGAGACATGAACTTCAGTCAGAGAAAAAGCTCTGACGCAAGATAGATGACGGATAGATAATGTTCTATCTTATCAATAATCTGGTTCATAAACTGAATGAATCAAAGTACACGGTATACGTGCTTGGTTATGGAGGAAAACATTAACAAATCAGAAGCAGTGCTTTCATTTTCTACTCTACCTGGGCAAAGCAGCCTTGAGAAATAACTTATCAGTAGATAGGGATCAGATAAAGGGAAACAAGACAAAACAAACATCTTAGTCAGAATGGAGGAGAATTTCAATTTTTGTACTTTTTAAGTTTCTTAAACTGTCACTAAGTAGATCCTGGTTGACTTTCCAATCAGTCCAAAGTCCCACTAGCATCAAAGAGGCCTAAATGTCACAAGGACACATGCAGATATGAAGGGTTTGACAGCACACATGTCACTCAGTGTAAATACCAGAAATAGTTTACAGTAGCTTAACTTGTCTTTGACACACGGTGGTATCCATTACACCACCTCAGCACTCTCAGGTGCAGTACTAAATGTGCTAGCTTGCTTGGTCATGCTTAACATTAACCGCAGGGCGAGTGATGGCAGCTGGTTCCACGTCAACTCAGAAGCTACACTCCTAAAAACGAAAAAACTATGAAGGTGTCTTTTCTTACTGCTGTAGTGCTTTCTACGCTACGAAATTGGTCACCAGAAGCAGCAAGCAAGAATGCTCACAACCTCACTTCCCTAAAATGTCCTGGCAGGGCTTGTCCTGTGAACCGGACGTGGTCAGTATGAATGACCTCACTTTCTAAATTTTCTTTTTTTTTTTTTTTCCTTTAAGGGACTATGAATGAGCTAGCAAACAGAGCTAACTAACGGTTGACCACCGTCATGCTAACCTGTCAGTCAAGTTTAATACACCGGAAATATTTGTCACTATAAATGAGCTGACCAAGACAGTGAGGAGAAGGAATAGTTTGGTTTCCACTCAGAAACACTCATTCCTCTCTGGAGGCGTGGACCTCTTCCCTGACAGGCCTCGTACTATCCCAGCCTCCCTCTCTTTAAATCTCTGACCCGGCGCACTGCTTCACTCTTCCGCTGCGGCCCGTTCCCAGGCCCGCGTGAGAAGCTAAAGAGCAGCTCTGACCGGGACAAGCGGTTATTCTCACCAAAAATTACTGATAACATCTAGAGAAACCGCAGTCGTGAGTACCTGTGGCTTCAGTTGTCTGTTTCCGTTGCTAGTGGTTAAATGGCGTTGTTCTGCGTTGACTCTGGCACACTCCCGACTTCCAGGGCAGCTCCAGCCTGGCTTTCTCCTGCGCTTTCCGTCACACTCTCTGCTCTGCCGTTTCTGGTTTGCGGGGGCGGGTCATAAGCATCCTGATAGGGAGCGCTCGTTTTGTCAGTCGACGTACACCGGCGGAACAAGTCATCATACGGATGTTTCTCAAATAATGAATATATAATCGAAAATTTACTCTTTTTTTAGTGTCATTTTGTAAAAAAAATAAATAAATAAATAAAAAATTAAAAAGAATCGTATATTTTTATGATTGCTTCTGTTAATGTTGATGATTATGACTTACAGATAAAGTCTCAGAATATTAGACTACTACACATGACCAATACAAAAAGTTTTGCCACTTTGAGTTATTGGTAAAGAAGCTGACATCTCACGTAGTATCCAAACACATTGTTAAAGTTGAGTAGAAGGAAAAAATCAGTAAGAAAAAAGGTCAACAAGTAAAGATAACTACAACCTTGAGAGGGTTGTGAAGTAAAGTACAAGTTTGGGGGAGATAAAAAAAATTGTGGATTACTGTTGGAGTCATTGCTTCAAGTGGCTTCATGGACCTAGGCCACATCTGTTGCATTTGTTGTGATCAGTCACTCCTGGACAAGACAATGCCAAAGGTGTCTTTCATGAGCAAAAGAGAAAACGGACTGGATCACTGCTTTGTTGTTCAAAGTTCTTTTTTGAGATAAAAGACAGTTTTCTGTTTGGGATGGGCCCATGGAGTCTTTTGGTGTTTGTTCTTATGGTTGGTTCATCATATTTATGCAACACTGTTGCAATAAAAGAGTCAAGTAAAAGTTTAAATATTTATATCAAGTATGATTCTATTGTGTATATGAGTTTTCTTTTGTTGTTTTTTGTTTTTAATTTCAAGGTATCACCTGACTTATTGCTAATTTAAAATTTTATTGCTTTTTTTATTTCAGCTTTTGCTCGGATTTTTTTTTTTTATGTTTATTGCAAATATGTTTGCTCTTATCGAAAAAAAAAAACAAAAAAAAACACAAAACTAGGAAAATATTGGCAATGGAATATTTCACAGTTTTCCCATAACATCCATAACAACAAAAACTACTGTATAACCAATTCACATGTTACTGAATTGATATAATTAGCCAGCAATTATTTTCAGAAAACATCAAGCAATACGGAATAACAGGCAAACCATCACAGTAATACAGCTGCATTTTACTGCCCAGGCAGAATAACTTATCAAATAAATAACACCACAGTTAGAATTAAAAACAATGCAGTTATTAATATGTATGGTTTGGTCAGTAACAATGAAAGGACAGTCATCTCCCTAAAGAAGGGCAGATTCATTCATTCCTCCTCTGTATCACTGAGCCTTTCTGGGGCTGCAGCCTGCAGCTCTGCCTCATACTGCTTCTTCAGTCCTTTCAGATACATACGCAGGCTCTCCGGATCCAGTCTTGAATTTCTGGCAGTCTGCAAGAGGCGAGTTGCCAGGTGGTACACAGCTCTCTGTCTCTGCATTTCTGGATCAGTGGGACGTTTGGCCTGGAAGTGTCAAACAGATGCTAATTTTAGTCTATTCCTAAAATTTATTATTTAAAACTGCCAGTTATTAATGTCAATGTCAGAAAAATACTGTTAGCATCAGGGCAGTTTAATGTCAGCCTATGTGGCTACATATTGTACTTATACACTTTTAACAGCATAAGTGCAAAATCTTTATAGAATATGGTGGCAAATATTTTTACTAGCATGTGAAGCCACACTCCCATCCTGTGAGGTTTTACTAAGTTTCTCATTCTAGAATAGGTGTTTGGCAGAGATCAACACAAAATATTTAATAATTTTGAAGTGAGCAGCTGTGATTGTAACAAAGGGTGGTTCTAAAAACTATGGACTCAACGCAGATTAAATATATGCATGTCACACTTTTTAGATTTTTATTAGTAAAAACGTTCTTCTCCACAAATTTGCACTAGATTTTGTTTTACTTATCGTATAAATTCCTCATACAAGAGAGAAGTTTAAAGCTGAAACACTTTAGACAGTTTCAGGAGTATGAATAACTTATTACAACAGAACAAAATGTCTAAATCTGATCTTTATGAACATTACCAGAAGCTGCTGACTGACTTTACAGGCAACCAACTTCGCCTCTTGGATTATACTTGGAGGAAGTGAGGTAATCTCAGCTGCTCTCAGACCTAAATCAGAAAAAAATTGTGTCCTGTAATGACTTTCATATCAAACTTTAACAAGACTGTTCCTGAAATACGCCAACTGGTTACCGTATTGTCTTTCTTCAGAGCATCCTCGACTCAGCAGATATGTATACACCACTTGCTCAGCACCAGAGTCTCTGTTGCGTGTGTGCTGAACCTCCATGTGCTGGTTTTCCACGTTAGGATAGAGAGACTCCAGCTGACAGAGCTCCAAAAAGTGTGTAGCAAACAGAGTGAAAGCCTTGCAAAGAAGAGGAAAAACCAGACACACCTTCAAGTTCAAAACATCTATTATGTGGGTTGCCTTTGTTTGTTCTGCGGCTTTACGTTCACCAGGGAGGTGTATCACAAGCTATTAGAAAGGAGGTAATGGCTAAGAAACGGCACAGGAATCTGAATGATCTGGTTCTTAATTCAGAAAGGGGAGTGGCAGAATTCAGCTGTACTGGTGCATTTTTCACCTTTAGGCCAAGGAGGAACTCACAAACCGAGTGACAGATTCCAATGCCTTCTTCAGCACTAGTGCCACGCCCCAATTCATCTATAATGGCCAATGACCTGTCACTCGCATTATGGATTATGTAAGAGACCTGAAAGAAACAAAAAGTGTTAGAGATTAAGCCTTCCTTTTTATATTACATGAAACAATTTGTGCAATCTTTATGCAAAAAAAAAAAAAGCCAAAAAGCCCCTATACCTCCTTCATTTCCAACATGAAGGTAGAAGAGTTGGTTTCAAAATCATCATCAACACCAATTCTGGTGAAAATCTGATCAGCAATCCGGAAAGAGGCGTATTCAGCTGGGACAAAAGAGCCTTGAAGAACATAAACACAGAAGTCATGATGCAAGATTAAGCTAAGCACAAGGCACGATTTATAAGGTTAGAATATTAGCTGCTGACCTATTTGGGCCATGATCTGACACAGAGCCACCTGTTTGAGGTATGTGGATTTGCCGCTCATGTTGGGTCCTGTTACGATGACAAAGTTGCTGCCCTCGGAGATGTAGGTATTGTTTGAGACAGGCTGCTGTCTGGCCATTCGCTCCAGGATGGGGTGACGACCTTGTTTGATGGCCAGGGTGTCTGTAAACTCTGGACGCACTGGCGGCCACAGCAGAACAGCACAAACACATCACTTTTGTGATGTGTTTGTGCTGTTTTGACTGTTTTGAACACAAAACTGTTCTGTTTTGTGTTCCAGGCATATTAGTGACAACAACAGCAAAATACTGTAAAAGCATTTGCAATGTTCTAAATCCATTAGCGTATTTAAATAAATGCCTGATTAGCTGCAAGCAGGTCGTAAAATAAGCCACAGAATCATAAAACCAGCCATTTATGTGTGAAAATATGCACCGGTTACAGACAGTTGGCGGCTGCAGTTGTCTCTACAAATACAGTACATCAGTGAGGGCTTATGTAAGAAGGGTAATCTGAGTACAAGCTGGCTTGGACAGAAGGGGGGCAGGCAGTCAGCATGCATCAATGGAGAGACAGTTTCAGACAGCTGAGGGCCAGCAATCGCCACCCACGTGGCTGATGGGGGTGGAGCCACACGCGAAAAGAACCGAGCCCAACAGAGACTCAGGCTTAGTAGAGCAAGCAGTTCATGGCGGTCTAACGGAGCCACCTTCCTCTAGACAGCAGATCAAACCTCATGGAGGTAATACTGTGTACACAGCACTGGAAAAGTGGTGATACACTATGAACCTTTTCACATTTTGTCACTTAATGATTATAATGTGCAAACTTTGATTAATTTTATTTGGATTTTTTTATTAACAAAACTGTTCCTTGCTATGACAAGACATTTTAACTTATAACATGAGAAAAATGCCTTGTTACACTGGCAAATTGTTTTACTTAAAGCTAGTACTTATTCATTATTGACTTAATGCAAGCTCCTATATTGTGCGGAGAAGTTATTTGTTAGTTTTGTCTTATTTCAAGTGGACTACAATATTTGCACTAGGAACTAGACCATAAATACTTAGTAAGATTTTGTGTTTTTTTCAGCATGGTGGCATGATGCTTCCACCACAATGGTCCACCATGGAAATGGTCTGATTAGGGTGATGGTAAGTGGCTTGTACTTGTACATACCTAGACTACAATCACTGATTATGGAAGGTAGGCTGCCATTCAATCAGAGCCACCAAATGACTGATATAGATAGCGAGGGTTTGAACCAACAACCCCTACCTTCTGAACCATTTTCACTGTTTTAGTGTCATCTACCACTCTGCCAGATTTGTGGAGTGACAAAACTAGTTTACCACAAAAAATCTCAATAAAATACACTGGCGTTTGTCTCTGCTATGTGACAAAATGTTAAAAAGCGCAAGGTTTATGGATCATTTTGCAAAGCACTATCATTGATGGAACTGGTTTCCACTTACCGTAGTCTGAGATTGTGCATGCATTGGCCAGCGAGAGCAACATGTCCAACATGGATACAGTGTCAGAAAGTTTGTACAGGCAGTGGATGTGCTCATGGATGGTTGTAAGAAGTTGGCATATAACCCTATTGAAACACAGATAAGAGGAGTATAATAAATTTTACCTTATAAATAACACCCTCTAGTGGACATTTAATGATAAAGACAAGCCTCAAAAGCTATAATGTCAGTTTTCTCACTAAAACGTTCCAGTTGGGTTGCAGGTTATGGTTTTAGTGACTAAAATAAGTATTGTTTTGCTGTGAGAAAATTGCTAACGGATCATTGGCATTACACAAAGTAAAAAGTTTCCGTGAAATATTTCAAAGCTCTGAAAGGTACAGTAATTTTTTTACAAAGACATTGTTGGATATAATGAAATAATGCTAAACATTTCTTTAGGGAAGAACAGCCCTAGTAGAAAAACATACACGTTTGAATTAAAATCAATCAGTGTGGTTAAAATCAGTTATAAACTTGTTTGTGAAAGGATAGATAGTTGTCTTCTCACACATAAGACATGTGGAAAATCTCCCTCAGCGCTTCATCACAGCGACCATTCATCTTAATCAGGTCTGCAGTGGTAAAGCCATAGTTGTTCTTCTGCTTGGTGACCTGACATAGAAGATTTTCAAGAGGCAGCTTTAGTGATTACTGAAGTTAGTTTTGTTTCTTTTATTACCTAGTAGTGCTCCACTGTCTGCCTCTGTTTCTCCACAACCTAGTCTGCCTGGGGAGTGATTTTAAAAGGATCCTACCTTGATGAACTCTGGGGGTAGTTTGCCCTCAGGTAAGACCACTCCATCCAACTTCATCTGGATAAAGAATCCCCGGGTCGTACTGAAACTAGTGCGCAACGGAAAGCCATATTTCTCCTCCAACTTGTTCACAAGTCCTATACACAGCAAAGGGACACACACAAAGCCATCAGATATGGATGCATCATACAAATGATGCAAGAGAATTTTTACTAAAGAACCTGCAATGTCGTCTACAATTTCAGTGTAAACTCTGCGTGCGATGTCGAGGAACGCGTTGATGTTGGGTCGCACTGCGTAACACTTTTGGGTCCGCATGTTCAGGCTTCCTTTTAAATATGTGGTGTCATAATTAATGACCGTCTTGATCTGCTCGAGGATTATGTCAAATCTGTAGGAAAACAAAATGCACACAGTTTTAAGAAGGTTAAGCACAGGAAAAATCTATTGAAACTCCTGGCAAACATATATGTAAGCCTAAGAAGGCTTACATATATGTATGAAATGATACTTTATTCCAGTATCATTTCATACTGTAACATTTAGGGAAATCCAGCCTTCATATTGGGACTTTAACTGAACCCTTTTGATTTAGTCAGATGAATATTTGTATGAATATTTGGAAAAGTATCTTACAGCCATTGTTAAGTATGGTGGAGTATGTCTTGCTATATGCTTTTTTCTATTAAAATAGATCATTACTGAGTTTTCAACACAATAATAAGCCTACACATCTGGCCAAATCAGCACATGAGTTATTCTGACTTATGAGACAATGAGGTCATATTTTGTTGCTGAATAGAACCCAAATGTGGGCAGCAGATAAGAAAGATGGAATCTAAGAGATATTTATTTATAGAAAAGGAGAACAAGTTTACAGGAAACTAAAGATGACACAGTGAACAAAAAACCCAAAAGGACAAAAGTGATAGTAACAGGGTAGCATAATATGCTTGATATGTAACAGCAGTGAAAGAGTACAGACTGAGGCATGGATGGTAAATGGTAAAAGATCATGAAATGATATAGAAGATACAATAAGTGCAGTACAATTAGTAAACAGGGGTTGAATGTTTATTATTTTAAGGATATTTACATATCTTTACTGAGGGTGCCAGTTAAAGTGGTTGGTTTAGTACATATTTCCAATTTGAAAAAAAGCCTTTTTACCGGTTGTCCTCCAACGTTGCACTGTATGCCTTTAGCAGAGCTGTGTTGCACGTCTTTAACACCTCCTGTTTAAGATTTTTTAAAAGTTGGCTTTTTAAAAATCGATATATGAATGTTTATTGAATTATGACCAGCAGATACAGACCCTTAACTGTGGCACCAGATCCAATGTGTGTTTCAACTGGATGACATGCGTAATCTTAGATTCAGCAGCTTGAGCCTGCAGGATTAACAACGTGCCACTAATGAGAAATGCATAAACATGAGCAACAGAAAAAATATATATAGAACATAAAGCTGTGAAAAAAAACCCCTGCATGCACCGTTTCCTGCTTTGGAATCTGAACAAGAACGGAGAGCAGCCGGTCAATGTCCAGGAAATGACCTATTGCTGAGGGGGAAAGAACACACATTGTTATGTATCATCTATATTTGTTAAATTTGCATGTATGATTTAATAAAAAGGTAGCTCCTAAACCATTCTTTAGGCCGAAGAAGAGCTCTTCATTTTGCAGCAGCTCCTGAATGGCGTCCAAGCGTGTGGTTATAGTATCCACATCAAGAAGAGGCTCCAGAATATTGGAGCGCAGTCTCCTCGCTCCACCAGGTGTTTTCGTATGGTTGAGTACTCCTAAAAGAGTGTAGTCGCTTCTGTCCAAAGGCAAAGAAGGACTAAAATTGCGTGCAGTTATTATGTAAAGACATCGTGATTTTGCAGGCGCTTTCCTCTCTTACCTGTTGTCTCTGTTATTAACCACCAACTCCAAGTTAGCTGCAGAGGCCGAGTCGATCATAGCAGTCTGTTCACTTCCCTTAAAGATCACTTTTAGAGACTTGGCAGCATAAAACGAGCTCTGAATGAACTCCAAGTATTTCAGCAAAGCAGCTGCTGTTGCTAGGCAATAATACCTAAAATGGTAATAATATTAGGTAAGCAAAAACTTGCAGGGTTACAGCAGAATAACAGTGCCGGTCAGGTTTGCATAAACACATCAACAGCATGAATGTCACATTTGTTTCCAACTTTACATTATACTTTTTTGGGGTTTTCAAATTAGTAACAGCTCCAGTAAACTTTCGAAAACAAATGTTTTGCATACGGGTTTTAATTTACTGTGGATTTTTCAAATATACACACATCAACTCAAACTATGACAAATACCCTTAAGTTGTAGAGAAATAACTAAATCTCATAAAAATTGGTTGGCACAAAGACAGATTTTAAGAGTAGTCCATTAATTTTCAATAGTGTGGATGTTGTGGCCATTTCCGCAGACATGTTAGTGTACTTTACACCCTCCAGAATCAGTTTAAATGAGAGTTTGAGTCAACCGTCCTGCTCAAACACCAAATGTCCTCATTTTTAAAATTCATTCAGGCTGTTTAATGCCAACACTCCCCATAAGAAGTGTTCAAATGAATTGTAAAGAGCTCAAAATTGATATGATATTCATGTTAATGATTAATGATGAATGAATCCAAACTTCTGACCAGTATATTTTTGTGCCTTCATAGACTCTGCAGCTTACTTTGCTTGCACCTCCATTAGAATTGTGCCAAATTCTGGAGCACAGAGCTGCTGTATGTACTCCAGCCCTTTCTTCTCATTATAGTACTTTCTCTGGATTGCAGTGAGATTTACACCCTGAAAAACAAAGGCTTAACATACTAAAAGCGATCGATAGATTTTTATTTTTGAAAAAAATGTATTAAATATTTTTTTTATGTTTTTATACTGGAAAATTCTCTGTGATGAGCTTGAAGAGTTTTGTCAATTTCCCCTTCTCACTGGCTGTATCTGGCATCAGGATTTCCATCGGCATCAAGATGTGAAGCCTGGTTATAACCTTCAAAGGGAAAAATAAACAACTCTCTGTGTGCTTCATGTCTTATAATCATCCAGGAAGAAATTGATAGGTTTACCTTGGCATAGGTCCCTGTGTCTGCAAACTGAGAAAGTATGAGTTCTGGACATTTTAAGTTAATACTGGCCATACCAATCTCTCCTCTGGCCAAACCTCGCCCTTCAACTACCGCTACTATCACAGAGGCACCAGAAGTTGTGGAAACAGACGAGACACTTGTTCCTGTCAAGAGTGATCATTTAGAAATCATATCAAAAAGGGATTACTTAATATAAAGTTTATTTCGGGAACTCGTGGCTGTGCAAGGTGTCAACCTGTCGGTCCTGTAGATCCAGGCGTCCTCCTGAGTCTTGGTGTTCCTCCAGGAAAGCGAACAGAGGAAGTGTCTGAGGAAGACATGAGAACCGACGAGGCGGGTCGTCCCACCCTGACGCCATTCTGGCACTGACCTTCAAGAAAACCGGCATGTCAAAAACAAAATTTATCTTGTAGGACCAATCCAATTCTACGCTATCAGAATAAAATCTGAATTTCATAACACATAGACTGTAGATATTTTTGCTTTAAAAAAATGTTCACACGCACAGAACTTCTTCTTTTTGTCTCATTACAAACGGGCAGGTTGGGCAAGAAGAGCAAGAATCAGACCAGCAGCTAAAAGGCAGCTCTGGAGGAGCTGCAGAGATCCATAGCCTTAGAAGGAAAATCTGGAAGGACAGGGCAATTCTGGAAGGAACACTGGTACCTGGTATGCTGAAAAAGACTTTAAAGTGGATGGAAGCTTGTCTTCCAGCAGGACAATGTCTAAAAATACACTCAGAGCTACAACAGGATAGTTTGTAGAATGTCTGTGTGCAAGCCCAGACCAAACGCCAATTTTGTGGCAAGCCTTGAACATTTCAGTTTAAGTTTTGTTAACTACGTATCTTTTTGTATTTAGGTTCAATCGCATAGACACCAATGAACTAAAGTGTGGTTGTAACCTGACAAACAGCAAAAAAAAAAAAAAAAAAAAATGCCAACCTGTATGAATATTTTTACAAGACGCCGTACACCCTAGTTTTTAAAATCACCTGAGGCAATTCCTGGCTGTGACGGAGCATGACTTGAACTGGGAGTGTGAACATCTGAACTTCGGTAAGGCAGAGCGGAGGAGAGAGATACAGGACAACAGGACGAGGCGTATCCGGAGGCTGTAGCTTCCTTCAGGGCGCTTCTGCCACAGGTTTGTCCAGAGTCTGAGGTCTCACTGCCGGTTATTTCCTCTGTGTTGCTCTGATACATTTTAACTTCTCACAAAAAAATTGTAGTGGTTAAAAAAAAAAAAGTCCAAACTGCGTACTCTATATATGTTAAAATCTATTTATCAGACTTAAACAAACAGTAAAGAGAGGATTTAAACATATTTCAAGCAGTTAGCAAAAATGGCTATTTTGAGATACAACGGAAGTTAGCATCTGCGCATGAGGCTATCGCTACTACTGGCAAATCAAAACTTTATTTTGAAAGGTACTTTGGCGTATTTCCATAAAAGCGTTTAACTGTCAAAGCTAGGTAATAAATTCATGGGGAGTATCTGGATGTAAAGAGGACGTCTATGATTCCACAAGATTTATATTTCATTGAACCGAAGGTTTGTTTTGATAAAATAAGAAAGGTTGTAACAGTAAAATGTCGGTTCCTGGGCCCTGCCTAGCAGGATATTTGACTTTAAGAAACAGATTTGGAAGCTGGGGAGTCAGAGGTATTCCCTTTATGTGTTTTTGAGAAATATTTGGTCCCCCCTACCGAATGAAAAAGCAGAAGCTAGCATCTCCCCACCTCTTTGGCTGCTTTGCGCGCTCCCGACACAAGGGGAACAGTTTTTCACAGGGGGACATAATTTCGCACAGGACCGGAAGTTCTCTCAGTCATAACACCAATCGCTCCAACTTTGGTCAACATGGCGGCAGCAGAAATAGACAATAGCAAGTATTTTGTAAGAGAAATCGAAAAGAATGACGGATGCGTCTTAAGAATGAAACAGTGCTACATAGGGGACGTTGGTTGTGTCGTCTGGGATGCAGCCATTGTTCTTGCTAAATATTTGGAGACTAAAACGTTTTATGACCCGTCGAAAGGAGTCAACGTGTGGTGCGGCAGGACTGTGGTGGAATTAGGTTCTGGGACAGGAGTAGTTGGTCTTATGGCAGCAACACTCGGGTGAGACTTTTTTTTTTTTGTTAATCACCCCGCTCCCTCAATCTTTCAGATTTGCTTCGCACCTTCATTTACTTGTATACATTTTTTTTTCTTAAATTTTCTACAGTGCTCATGTCATAGTAACAGACCTGGAAGATTTGCAGTCCCTCCTGAATGTGAATATTCAGGAAAACCAGACACTCATTCAGAGTGGGTCCATATCTGCCAAGGTACTGAAATGGTTTGTACTTCTGTTTAATATTGCACTGGATTGATAAAATGTTTACAAGCTGCATGTTTACTAAACTCTAACCTGTTTCTTTGCTTTTAAAGGGGTGAGGATGTGTCTGAGCTATTGCCTCCTCCACATTACATTATCATGGCAGACTGCATATATTATGAGCAGGTATTGTGCAAACTTTCTTCTACTTATTCTTTTATGAAATGGATTAAATTAAACTGTGCTTTTCAAATGTGTCACTTTACAACCACCAACTTCAATTAGATTTTATCCACATGTTCAACTCAAGGTAGTGCATAATTATGAAGAGGAAATATTTCAAATAAAAATCAGAAGATTTAGATGCATTTGTATTTGGCCTTCTTCACTTTTGTACTCCTGAATAAAATTCAGTTCTGTCAGTTTCCTTTAGAAAACACAAGTAAAGAGGCCCATGATATGACCTGGAAAAATCAACAGGATAAGCAAGACTAGCTGTTGATATGACAACTATCGCGATTGTATGGTTAAAGAAAATACCTACCAGAAGTCACTAAGGTCAACAAAGAGTAATATTGAAATCTTTACGCCAAAGATCTGAGACTAGGGTAGAGGTTCGCCTTGCAGTCGGATAGCAAACATAAACATGCAGTCAATAGATTTACTTTAAATCATATTTATTCATTTGCATTGGTCTGTCACATAAGATTTCAAAGATATTCTGTGGTTTGAAGATATAACATGACAATAGGAATGAATACATTAATAAAGCACTATAATAATAATTTTGAGACTATAGAACATATTCTTTGCTGTATTCCTCATTTTAAGTCATGGTTCAGTCTATAGGTCCACTGGTGGAGACCTTGAAGCAGCTTTCTGGACCAGAGACCTCCATTATCTGCTGCTATGAGCAACGCACCGAGGGCGTTAATCCAGAAGTGGAAAATAAGTTTTTTGAGGTATACATAGAAACAGGGGTTTTTTTCAGCTTAATATCCTTGATGTCTGATTTACTGCCTCGATTTTTCATTTTTCAGTTGCTGCAACGAAATTTCATCTATGAAACAATCCCTTCTGACAAACAGGACCCAGAGTTCAGCTCTCCCGACATCCATATTCTGCACATTCGAAGAAAAGACTGATATTATTGCATGAAATTTGTTTTTTTTTACAAAGATTTATATCATTGTGAGAAAAAATTCAGACTGGCATTTAAAAAAACTTAAATAATAATTTGTATTTCTTAAAAATAGTTTACATTTCAAAACAGGAAGTTTTTAGGGTGTAAAAATAAAATACTCTGGAACACTTATCTCAGCCTCTTCTTGATTACTCACTTGTTGGCAACAGGAAGAGGAAGTTAATAAAATAGACCCTTACCCATTATGAACACTGGGGGGCGATAAATACTCAGCTCCATGAACCAAGATTATTTAGTGTAAAAATTTGTGTTCACTCAAATACAGTTTTCTTCATCTGCACATAAATAAATGCATTAAGTAAATAAAACATTTACAATTTAACCATGGAAGGTTAAATTGCATGGTTTTGTAAAGCAAAGTGAACACTACTGGGTTTTGCCCCCATATGAGAGGAATTCTATTCAAAGCTCCAGATTAAGAAGATTATAGCGCTTATTCAACCGTAAAACCATGAAGCATGCCCCACACGCTCTCACAGACACACAGGGCCCCCCGACAGCATTTCTTGCTTTGTTTACGCAGTAGGAACTGCAGCATAAAGAGCACAGGTGGCTGTCTGTACTCTGGCTAAATGAAACAATGCAGTTGGTCAAGGGAAGTTTAAAAGTCTGACAAAATACATTAATTGCTTTGTAAAAATTACCGCCTTGCTTGAGACACAATTAAAATTAATTGGTTTTATCAGTCAGAAGGCAAATTTTCAGTAAGTTTAAGTAATTCAGTCCAAAAAATGAAACGGGTATAGATTCTTTACACCTAACTTATTCCAAGCATATTCTGTTAATTTTTATGTTTATTTTTTTACAGGTAATCTAAATTAAAAGTTCAGTTCCTCTGAAAATTACAGTATTATTTTAGACCAATTAACACTTAATTGATATAGTATGAGTTATGCAACCAATGGAAAGACTGCTGACTTGACTGCTGCAGACAATTATTGACAGGCTTTACAACAGGGACAAGCTGCACTTCCAAAGAAGCTTGCAATTCAATGAAAAGTTGAGTAGAAGGAAAATGCGTGGCTGAACATAGTGAACAACTTATGGGCATCTCCTACAAACAAGGCTGGAGTCAATGTTTCATTTGATAACTAAGAAGAACTGGACTGTTTCAGATGAAAGTTTACACAGTCAGTGATGATTTAGGGAGCCATGTTCTGTTGGTTCATCCTGTTTTATCAAACTGAAGCTGTGAATATTGAAAAATCTAGAGTTCCCCTTGCTTAAATTGTATCTGTCTATAAGAAAAGTGGCAAAACTTAACTCTTTACGTTTTAACATAAGTTTGCTGTGGAAGAAGAAGTTTTCTAAAGTTAAAGTTAACTTGGCTTTCTTAGACAGCATGCAATGTTCTATGCCATGTATTGTATTATATTTAGAATATGAATCCATCTATATGAATACATTGAAATTGCTTTTGACAAGACATTGTTTGGATTATATTTTAAGAAATGAATCTGATCTGTTTTTTGAGACTTTTTTGAGAGTTGACAGAACATAGATACACTGAGTTTAATTTAATTTTACTAATCAGTTGTTAAACTATAATCACTCTCTGTGGCCCTCCATTCTCCTTTCACTTTTTGTCCTGAAGCACTTGGACAGTAATCAGAATGAACTTTGTCTTAAGGTCTTTTTTAGCTTTGAACAGCTAATTAATTTAAATCGTAGCTAGTATTAAGTCACTGTTCCCATGTACGATGGAAACAGGTCTCAGGCAGTTTTATTAGAGATTATAGGGAGTGAAGGCAAATTCCACTTGTTCGATTTAAAGCTTTTCCATTCAAAACAAATAACCTTCTCTTAAATTTTGACTAAGAATAACTAAAAAAGGAAATATATCCTTTTAAAAATGAGATAATTGGGCTTGTACCAGATGGAAACACAGGAAGCCTTACTATAAATGATGACAATCACAGAAAATCACAGCTATTTTGCACACATAATAGTGGATTATAGTTGCCTTAATGCTTTTCTTTTTGTAGGTCCTCCTTGCAACAAGACACAATGAGGCCATTTCCTACCAACAGATGGTGCTATTATATTCTCAAACTAACCTCAAAATATTTCTCACTTATTAAAATGTCTGTTCATTAATCATGATATGACATTAAAATATCTGGTCTTGTGTTTGCAAACAGTTTTTACTGCTCTTTGAGAGATAAACTGAATCGCAGTCGAAATGCTGAGAAAAAGCCGCGTCGCTCTGTGTGGCGTGCTCCACTCTGCTGCATCACAGCCAAGTGCCACAGAGGATCCTTTGTGTCACCATCATCATCATCACGCTGCCTGGAGCCAAGAGACACTGCTCCAGAAAAAGGAAGACTCATTTTCTCACTAACTCTGAGGGAGTGGCTCAAGAATAGACATCAAACTGGGCTGCTTAAAAATAGAAAGGCTGCATAAATGGTGGAGTCCTCTGATCCTGCAAAAGGTGCTGAAACACTTCTCTCTGCACACACACACACACGCATTCCACTTCTATCTCAGAAAAATGAGTTCACTGAACTTAAGGCTGCAGAAACAGACAACAGAACTGACTTTTTTTTAAAGCGGAGCATGTGACCTTTGTTATCTCTCAGCACAACTTCCAAACCCCTTTTGGAATGCAGCAACACTGAGCATTTTGAACCATACTTTCACAGTTGTATCAAATGGCAATGAAATACTGTAGAACAACTGGCTTTTAGTGGAAACATCGCTGCTTCCCTCCTCTCTCTCTTAGGGTGATGTTAGGACAGCTGTGCTGCAGTTGGGAGGGGGGCAAGAATCCAATTCTGTAAGGATACTGTGCACACATTTCCGTTCCTATTAAAGCATTAGTATTGGATCATTCATTAACATTGCTTAAAGGCTTTTTGGAGTCCAAACCAGGGTACATACGAAACATTTCCCTGAGTCATTTCTTAATTGTGGAGCATAAGTGAGCAGCAGCACCAGACTTGTCATGGATTAGTCTTTTTCTCCACCTCCTAACAAGCAAAATGTGTTGTTTCATCCAGAAGCATCGTCACAACACTGATTTGGCACGTATGAGAACTGTTCAAAGGAAGCGGTTAAGGTAGCATCACATGGATCTTCAGTCAGTGTGTGCAGCTGTGGGGGTGAATGACTTGTGCCTGTGCTCCTGTGTGTGATGATAAAATCACCCTCCCTTGTTTCTGTGAAAACAGATGCTCCGTGACAAAGGTTGGTGATGTGTGTGCTGCCTGAACAAGCACTGGCCAGTTTTATTCACCAAGCAGATTATCACAAAGGAGTAACAACTGATTTGTTATTTTTTCTTTTTTCGAAACACATGCAGTTGTGGTTTTTGCAATAAGGAGACTCAGAAAACTGCAAGCTGCAGCACTATTAATCATATCTTCCCCTCCTATTCCTGAAGTAACACCGTTCTCACACCTGAATGCAAGCTATAATCCTTTGTATTTCTGGTGTGTGATTGCAGAGTTTAAACTAGTTTAAACTCATAAATCTGTGCCAAGCATCTATAGATCTTCTGGAGCGCCCATGAATATATCTAGGAAATTGAATTACACTTACACCAATGATTTTAGCCAAGTTAAATAGAATTTGTAGCACATGCAGTGCACACTCTGCTTCTATGCACCTTGTGTATGGCGCTACACACAAATTGAAAATGTCAGGTGGAATTGCAGCAGTTCATAATAATTTTCTGGTTCTCTGAGCTTGTAATTTCACCACAGCAAGCAACCTTCAGCTGCACATATGAATGGAATGTGTTTTGGACGACTGCCCGGTGTACCTTGGACTTCACGGTCCTCACATTTTCAACCTTATTTGGCCACCAGAGCACGGCTCATATCAACAATTTCAGGAAAAAAATATATAAGTGAGAAATTTTGGGTCTGAAACAACTGCAGTCAAACAAACTCAAGTTAAACAACCATTACTGAAAGAAAACAGTGCATCAACAGAGCCTTGCAAAAGTATTCAAACCCCTTTTTCTAACATTTTGTCATGTTCCAACAACAATGATCCTTAATGTATTGTTATTTAAATCTAATCCAATGGACAAAACAAAGGCTAAACAAGTGAGAGCAGATGCAGCTGGCAAATCTTTCAGAGTATCTTCCAACAGCTTGACACAGACTATCATTTTGTTTTTACAAAATAGCTCAATCTCAGTAAGAATTTATTTATTCAATGCAGAAGCATTTTTACAGTTTTCCATAATTGTATTCGACCTGTCGTTCTATTCCTTATTCTTCATGATATTATTCACTGATGTTCTCTTGCAAACCTATGAGGCCTTCAGAGAATTTCACCCAGTGACACTCTACTGACAGATGCATATTTCTCCTGAATGAAATACTATTGTACCCAATCATTTTTTATTTGCAGAAACAACATTTCCTTCCACTTTCAAATTATGCACTACTTTGTGTCCATTCTACACATAACATCCCAAAAGAATACAGTAAATTTTCTGGTTTTAATGTGAAAAAATGTGTTGGCGTTCAAGGGCTGCTAATACTTTCACAAAGCACTTTGATTAACGCCAATTGCTTTCAGGGGAACTGTGCCCTCAGCAGGAAACCAAACAGCTTTCTGCCACTTCCGCACCTGTTTTAAACTGAGCTCTCTGTGAGTTTATCATTAACTACACAATCGAAGAGGCTACAGAGGGCACACAGGAATTCAAAAGTGGACACAGAGGCAGCAGTTTCACAACCAAGGACAACTTTAGTGGCTATAAGGTTAAAGAGAAACCAAATCAAGCTGTAAAAACAGCAGTTTGGAGTATCTGTTCCCACCAACCATTTAGCAAATAAATAAATGGCTGTAATAATGGTGCTTGGCCTTTACGGGCACGAATGCCCAAATCCTACAGTGATTACCCAGGAGGGTGTGTCTGCTAAATTGTAGGCTAGCATTAAGCCAACAATGACTATGTTGGGGAGGATTACTCTCGAACTACCTGCAGAAATGCTGCTCTGCAGATGGAGCTCAGAGGAAATGAAGACAAGTGACTTAGACAAACCACACCCCTGAAAGCCGCAAAGACAGTTCAGATATAGCTTGCAATCGTGGGAGGGATACAGCTATTTAACAACTCTGGAGCCATTTCACTTTTTTCCTGAAGCTGACTAATAAGTTGGAAACCATCATTGTGAAACAGTGGAAAACATGTGTTGTTGGCTCCGCATTTAAAGGCTGTTCTCTTTTAATTATTTCCATGTAGATTTGAAAACCTGATAGGAGACTTAGACCAAAATTGGCATTGTTTGTGACGCCAAAGACACTCATGCGTAACTGCAGAAATTCTTTTGACCTACTGTCATACAAACAAGCCCAACAAACACGCAGATTTTAAACCTAAGACAAATTAGTCACTTATTCTTATGCAAACAAGTTAAGTAAGAGTTTAAGCCTTTAGTTTGTGAGTTATGAAAGCACTAAACTATGTGCCTATTTTCATAAGCATGTCGCTTACAGCACTTGTTTTTTTGGGAGGAGGGGTTTTGGTGTTGATGTTGTAGCAGCATTGATGTTCGGCCTAGCACCTCATTATTGCAAGCAGTGAAGGTCATTAGAAGAAGCTCCTCATTACTGAGCTACCTACTTCGACCTAAAAGCCATTTCTGACCTTTCCTCTCAGGAAGTGTGTGGAATTCCAGTTGAGTAGGTGGGAGTTGACAGAAGAGCAGGAGGTTTTATCTTTACAGAAAGGAGGTCATTAAAACCTGTGCAGTTTTTGTCCTTGGCCCTCGGGCACTAGTGTTGCCTATAAAGCTTTAAGGATCATATGGTTGTAATAAAAGGTGGAAACCCAGGTGGTTAAACTAGGTATATACTGGAGGCTTCTGTCCTATACAACGAGCTTGACTTGTAGGCAATTAGATTCAATTTTTTGCAGTTTTTTCAAAGGAAGTCATAAGTCTCAACGTCTTCAGAAGTCATCTATGTCACCTGACCTGCCAGACAGAAACCTCTGTGGAGCTAAAACAAACATCCTGAGGCTTTAAAAGCTATTGCTAAAGCAAAAGATCTACAAACAACAAGTACAGTTGCTCTGACAACAACTATGACTCAGAATGGAACACATCAAAACAGTATTATGTCTGACTGCCACTCTACAATTTACATGTATGTTTTAGCTTCAGAATATAATGCAGGAAATAGTATTTAGTAAGCCGTGTTCAAACTCCATTATAGCTCATAATAAAACACTGAAAAAAGACACTAGTTTCACTTTGTTTACTAATGGAGCAGAATGCGCTATATTTGACTTTATTAAGAACACATTAGTTTTACAGGCACTAAAATCATACAAAACATATTGCATATATGTACATTTATTTAATGGTATTCATATAGCACATATGATTAAAATATAAATTTGTTTGCCTTTCTGCTCTTTCTAGAGAAATAAAGTTTAAGAGCCAATTACCAAGGTTATCTGCTGACAGGATGTACAGTTGGCCTCTTCACATAAATGCCCCTCATTTATTGCAAATTACACTTTCAAAATCAAACGGTGAGTGACAGTAATTTCGCGTTAAGTGTACTACTGTGTGTTTTTAGTCACTAGAAATATCTCTAATCAGCTGGATTTGTCTGTCTTATAAGCAAAGCAGTGCACAGCAACAGGCAGGGGAGGGCCAGTGCTGGATTACCCTGTGTTCCATACAACTGGGTAAAACTTTCTTTGTTATCTAATTAGCAGGACATTAAACCTTACAAATAATATAGTGGGGAAATAAATGACTAAATTTGCTTTTATTAAAAACATTTTTCTATAACTCAGATAGATATATAGATATGTTTAGGTCTTAGTGATATTAACATTAACATGCACATTATTTAAGCAACAGTAAAAAGAGTAGCTGCTTTTGTGTTTTTTAAACAATTATTTTTTCAGTTCAAACAGTGGTGCTGTGGTATTTTTAAAGGTTTTATACTGTGAGGATTGCAGTGAAACCAATTTGCTCCAAAGAGCTTTACACTGCAAACTGAAGTGCTACAGATTTGCTTTGTGAAGTCACGTCTCAAGCTGAGGCAAACTCAGGAAGTTGCAGCTGACAGCTCAGCACCAACATGCAACGTTCAAAAAGAATTCACAATTCAGCTGAATATCCAACTTTTCATGCAAACAATTGTGTGCACTTCTCTGTTGTTCTGAAAAAAAAAAGAGAGAGAGAGCAACTGGACTACTTGTTTTGCACACTTTCACTGCTGAATGGGGTGTGAACTGTGGCCAGCTTTAAATCTGAGCATAGACGTTTAACTATTCACAAAGAGTTGGCCAAATGTGACTCAAACACTAATTCCCTACATTTTTATATGTATTCTTTAGGTGACTACGTAACACTTTCTGCAAATTTTAACTTGAATTTCAGACATAGTGTCAATTTAAAAACTACATAAGTTGCATAAAAATGCGTATAAATTATATTTATCTTGCTTAGATACAATTGAAGAATTGAAATTTGTTGACTGATAAGTGTTAGTCCACTACTCCCTGTTTCTAAGCTAAATCTGGTTAAATATGGCCTTTATCACATCAGCTAGTAGTGGATAACAAAGGGGTGTTTTTATTTAAATTGTTGAAACATACAATAAAACATTTGAAGGAGGAATTAGATTAAGAGAAAAAAAGTTGGATATAAATCTTAACATTAGATGTAATTAAATATAATTTAAAACCTATTGTGGAAAATAAGGATTTGTTGGGTTAAATTGGAGTTAAACACTTTAAGACATCAGAAACCCTGGGAAAAAAAAGTTAAAAACTAAGAATTCCATATTCTTAAACATTCTAGTTTAATATTTAAGAATATGCCAGAGGCACCAGTGGTTTCTCTGACTGAATAGCATAGACTAAAACACTGCTGAACCCTCCCACATGTAGCTGTGGACTGCTGGTCAGCTGGCGGAAAGAAGGTTGCTACACTTTTCCCTCAGTTACAAGATGGACAAATCTGGATGTGTTCATCTTTGCCATGTGAGTCCAGTGCCTTCACATCACTGTTACACAATTTCTACACCTAGCTTCAGAAGAATTACTTAAGGACTGATCTTAGCACAATGTTTTCCTACCCTGGTCCTCATGGCACACTGCCCTATATGTTTTAGGTGATTCCCTGCTTCAGCGCACCTGATTTCATTTGATGGATGATTAACAGGTTGAACTGCAATCCATTTAACATGCAGGGCAGTGTTCCCTTCTCACAAGCAAAGCAGTGCACAGCCAACTATTTAAATGTTTCTAAGTGTCAAATATGAAGTCTTAGGTGACAGCAGTGGAGAGTATATCACAAATGTTTTCTTTGCAATTGCTCTAAGCAAATAATAACCTAGAAAGACTCTGCAAGTAATGAACCAACAAATGAAACAGAGAGGTAAAAGATTTAAAATCACTTTTTTTAATAAGACATTACAATGACATTGTTCTGTACATAGTTCCCCCAGTCAAATAAGGAATAGGACCTGCATCACAGGCTGTTGTTCAACATCTCACTTCTTAACAGCTTTCTGTTCTGACTGCGCCAACGAATGGACTCTGATGTTGGGTTAATGTACTTATGTACTCATGCTACAGATATAAGCTATCATATAATGTACTGAGACTTTTCAGCTGTGGTATCAGATTGAGAGGTCAGAGCTGAGGTTATTGATGGCCTGTTTCTTTAATACTCTGCACATTATAGTGAGACATGACATAGGTCAATCAGTTAACTAGAAAAGCCCACGTAATTGTATTTGGGGTGAGAAAATGTGTTGCGACATGTAAACATGGGCAATGTTTTCTTTTTCTTGCATTTACCCCAGTTCTTTTTAATACCAGAGAAGGAAAACTAAATCACAGTACTGTGTCCTTCAAGTAGGCTACATGACAAATAAAAGAGCTCAATGTCAAAGTTTATCCCAACAGAGCCAAAAGAACTGTGAAACATCTCAAATCCGAGAAATAAAAGATATAAAATAGAAACAAAAGAACAGGCAAAGGTGGTGATCTCTGTGGCTTTGACATTAGAAACCAGTTAACCCCATTTTTTTTTTATCTCAAAAAGCCCAAGCAATAAAGAATGTGATATATGCCTGCTACAGAACATAAGCAAACTTTAAGCCGGCAAACCCAGTTAAAGATAAATTAGTCAAAAGATAAACGTAATAAAAATAAATTGAGATAATCAACTTTTCTTAAGCATTCTCATTTTGAAGAGTAAATTGTTACTTGCAACATTGTAGTTTTGACCTAAAACAGTCAGCACTCAATCATTAAGACTTGTAATTTGAAGTTAACCATGTCAGACCCTCATACAGTCCATCACCTGTGGTCGCACAGGAGGGCTGAACATACCAATTCCTATCTCTGATTCGGGTCAATCCGAGCTTCTCTTGGATTTCATGCGGCTTCATGGCATCCGGAAGGTCTTGCTTATTGGCAAATATCAAGATCATGGCATCTCTCATTTCGCGGTCATTGATGATGCGGTGAAGTTCCTGTCTTGCTTCGTCAATGCGATCCCTGTCTGCGCAATCCACCACAAAAATTAAGCCCTGGGTCCCTGTGTAGTAGTGTCGCCACAGGGGACGGATCTTGTCCTGGCCTCCTACATCCCAGACGTTGAACTTGACATTTTTGTAAGTGACAGTTTCCACGTTGAAGCCAACTGTGGGGATTGTGGTCACAGACTGTCCCAGTTTCAGTTTGTAAAGGATCGTTGTCTTTCCAGCAGCATCAAGTCCGAGCATTAGTATTCTCATCTCCTTGTTGCCGAAGATTTTTGACAGCATTTTCCCCATTTTGAACTCTTGAGCATAAATACTTTGTTCCCAAGGAGAAAGTGTGATAATGTTTTGATGGTCACTTGGAATGCAGCTCACAGTTTAATACAGACTTACTGGTGAAACCATGAAGTGAATGGATATTTTGTTTACTTTGGAACAAAAGTCAAAAATATACATACATGCTTGACTTTTCACCTGAAAGTCTGTCTGGATCTTGTTAGGTGTAGGGGCATTTATGCTCAGATAATGTCTTCTTGGCCTACACGCAACATGACACGATCAGACTAAGAACTTGGCAGCAGCTGTTGCAGGTAGTTCATTGTTCAGTAAAAATGAAGATAAAGGAACAGGCCTCGAAGACTGGAAACTGCAGAAAAGATTCAATGTGTGGGTAAAAAGGACCTCCAACAAAAGCCGCGATACTTGAAGAGAATTTCCTCTGGTGTTAGGATGTGGCGGTCCTCCTCACCGGGTGCGCCCTTGTTCTCTCCACTGGGGGGGGGGGAGAGAAACAGCAGCTTTACGTCGGGACACTTCACCGCGCTACTAGGGAATAACTTCGTAAAATATATCCCTGCTTGTCCGTGGCCAGAAATACCCCGTACGCGAAACTCTGGTCACGCTGAAATGAGATTTAGGGGGAGGGTCAGACATTAAAAATTAGCCAGCTATTGCTAGATTGCCTGTTAATACAGCTAGTTAGCTCGTTACCTAGCACGCTAAGCTAAGTAGCTAACAGTAGTTAGCTGCAGTCAACTAAACAAATCAGGGCAATAAACGTGTGCTACGATGACAATATGATTAGCGACACATTTTAGTAGAAGAAGAGACCGGTTATAATTAAGTTACTTACCTGTTTTTGTCCTTCAGAGTCGATAAATTGACTCAGCTCTTGCCTTCCTCCTTTAACCGAAGCTATCCGCACTACCGCTGGTATAACGGAAAGGTGTGGAACTGCATCAGGGGCCACTTCCTCCTGTCGGCTCCATTCAGCTGACAGCAGCCGAGTCCGCCTCCGTCTATCTGACGCTTCTTTACATGCCACACTCTCACACAATGAATATTATGACAACAAAAAAAGTTTTATTTTGGTAATTCGTTTCAAAAAGTACAACTCACATCCTGAAGATATGTTTTTAGAGCACTTATTTCTGTTGGTTTACAAGCAAAATTTAGTTTCTCAGGAAATATTAAGGTTTACATTGCAGTATACCACAAACAACCGTCCCATTTGAATGAGACAGCACGTGAAACACAATCATATTCATGAAAATTACACACTTTGTAATCCTTCCAATGCTGCTGTTATCTGCTGTTACATACGGTCCATGCATATCTTTATAACTATTTTCCGTCCACTTAACTTCCCACTGGTGTATGAAAACCTAACTTCTCAGCACATTTTGGACAGCTGTCTAGAATCATTATGTTATGATCATAATATGGCCATAACATAACACTGGAGTATTAAAAGATTTTTTTTTTTTCTCTTACGTAATAGTAAGATTTGGATCCTGGGATGTTTTTACAATCTATAAAAGTAATTATTGTATAACTGTAAAGCACAATCATCAACACAAAATTACAGTATATCACACTGTCTTTGTGTTATAAATACATGCACTGTGTTAATTTTGGGTTCGGAAATAAATGCCAGACAAAATAAACTTTGAGTAAATTCCAACTCATTGAAATGCATCCTTTCAAATATGATATAATGCGTTTTTACTATGTCTTTCCTGTAGTATTTATCTATAGTATCTATTAAGGGACAATATTTAAGGTTTCTTTCCATCCATTTGTCAGGAAAAGCCTTAGAAAGTAAGAAATGGGTAAGAAAAAGTATTCCGTGGAGACTATGGTGTTTCATCTTGAATACAAAAACGTTTTGGATCTCATAAATTAAAATATATCTTTGCCAGTTATTGATAATTATAAGAAGAGTAACATCTCCCCCTAGAGGCCAACGGCATGTAACCAAATTGCTAGTGCAATCTGACACAGAAGAGGTCAAAGAAAGAGATCCAGAGTATCACATTGAACCACAATGGTATCAAAGTGTCTTCCTTAATGTTTCAGTAAACTGGAAGGAAAAAGGCAGTCTTTGTTTATCGAGTGTGCTCCTCAAATGGTAACTAAACCAATTCATATGAAGGAATGCCCTGCAAGATATTTTTCGACCTACTGTTTCTTGTCCAACATCATGACGTTCCCAACAACTAAATGTAAGGTTTAACACCTATGAAATCAGTATAAGGGTGTATAAATATATATAAGTTCCATGTCTGATGCAGATGTTTTATAATGTTCAACACTACAGGTTGGTTTCTAAAACAACCCAATAGGCAACAACAAAACAGAGTGTAGCCATGAGCAGAATCAACTATACCTCTGCATGTAGCCAGTGAAATATGACAGAAATTATTCTTAGAGTTAAAATTAATGAGATTAACTATAAGCCTTGAGAACAGACATATATATTTGAATTTATTTATTTTATTTTATTTAATCTAAGTGCTATATTTTAATAATTCTACTGGTGGTGATTGGCTCCTCTGCTTAGATTAAAGCAGAGGAGCAGAGGGGTCTTAGGTTTAGGAGGCAAATTCACTCGTTTTGTTTGTCACCCGGATGGTTGACCGCCACATGACTGACAGCGGAGGGGAGGTTAGAAGAGGTGCTACGTCAAGAGAGGCACGAGGCGGGACGCATCACGTGTGTGAGAGCGCGCACGCGTGTGGCGTGTGTGTGAGGGGCCGGGTAGAAGAGGTGTTCCGAGAGCTTATGTTACCCTGGACGAGAAGTCTCTTTGGTCGGCTGCCCTGGTCGCCCATTATATCAGGACACCGCCACTGGTGTATAAGCCAAGCCCACATTGATGAAGTCAGAATGGATTCCCATTCTAGTCGGTCGCAGCTCTGTGAATTATAGTGGCGAAACTAAACATCAATAAAATGACCGGTCCGCCCGGTTTGCATTAACACTAACAGCGATGGAATCCGCGGCTCACGAGGCAGGGCGCTGACGTTTACTACAAGACCACTCATCAGCTTCAACGGGCGGATTTAAAGGGGCAGCGCCACTTTCAGGCATCATGGCGGAGTACAGTCGACCTAACACGCTCGGTCGGGCTCTGTCACATCCGACTCTTATAGAAACAAACGATGTTTCTCCGCCTAACGTTCAGCTTCACCCAAGCCGAAGGAGAAAGCTGTCCAGCTGCAGCTCGGTGGAAAACCTCGACAGGGTGACTTCACCTTGCGGGAACGAGTCGCGGGTCCTGGTGATAAACACTGGGGGGACTATCGGGATGACGCTACATGATAAAGGTATATGTGATGGACTGGGCTCCCAGCTACTTTTAACTTTACTTTTAAGTTTCGCAGTGTCTGTCTGAAGCCCATATTTGTAGCAAATAGCTCAACACATACACAGGGTGGTCTGTCACATGTTGCTGGGAACATGATGCAAGGATTACTCTGTGCTTCATAACAACTGACACGTGGATCCTAAAATAGACATACGAGAAGGAGCACTTAAAATAAAAATGAATCGAAGTTAAAATTGACATTTTATAATATGTTTTCTACCTCAAACGAAAAAAACACGTATTTGTAATAAAGTTGTATTCATTTGGAGCAGTAATTTATTAGGGTTGGATTTTACGGTGAATTGAAGTTTGTAGACCTCAGAGAATGGCACCTTTATTTTCCAGGATACAGTTGGAACAACATCACCCTTCATAAATCAATAACCTCATGCTGACATGTGGTATTGTGCAACATGTAGAGATGCGGAATAACATTCAAAGGTCCCTGTAAAATCAGGCATCAGTAGTTTATTTTCCCTGTTAGTTATTATTGTCTTGGTCTGTTGGCCAAACTTCATAGATTCCGTCACTGTGAGTGTAAATATTAACCGAAGAAAGCTGGATAATTTAAGTTGGGCTCTAACTGCAATATCTGACAGAGGAACAGAAAATGACTAAATTATAAAAGTAGGCTACAAAACAAAAGATAAGAAGTTCTTCAGGGCCAGCATAATTTAGGCATTTAAACAAGATGGATAGATCGCAACTAGTAATGTAGACTTGATTTGCATGATTTTATGCTTGACTTGAAAATAATGCAAATAATTATTTGCATGATTTGCATTTTTTACGTACATTTAAAGTACTGTTTGAAATGATCTCAAACAGTACTTCAAATGGGTTTTGTACATCTATATCGTTAGAAGTGAGATTTACGTCTTTCTTTGTCCCACAATACTTAAAATAATTAATTTATGACAATTTCTATGATTTAATCTCATAATTAAGGTTTATTTAAATTTGCTCTTTCAGTTTGTATTGAAACAAATACTTTAAAATTGGATTGTTTAAAAACTCTGCAGTGACCATTTTCAGAATTGTTCCATACAAAAAGTGATAGTTGCGTTCTCATCACGCTTCTCTAACTTACTTCCATTCTGTCCTTTACGCAAATGTTGCATTTTCAGTTAACTATTTGCTCTAAATTGTTTATTTTGAACATGTAAAAACTATTTTTCAATAAAATAACTACTGTAAATATAACTATAAATAGATACATTTCCTCTTTTAATTCAGTTTTAAAAGTTATAATTGTGTGATCCCAAATGTTATTGCCAAAATAAATAAAATAATGACTTCAACAACATTGTTAGTAATGCCAAATATGATTAAATGCTGTTTATTTCTATAGCTCAAATTAACAAATGTCATTTCAAAGTATTTCTCAAACCACCATAGATGTGTAATTAAAATGGTACATTTCAAATTCAATTATAAGCATTCTAAATTAATCCTGGTAATCTATAAATTGCAATCAGTTTCAGTTTATGAAGCTAAAAGACAAAAATATTGCGGAATCCCTGTACTCACAACTCAAAGGGCAACACTGGAAAGGAGTAACTCCTTTACAAGCAAAGCAAAGTTTTGTTGAACGTTAACTCAGAGGCAACTAAAAAGGAGCAGGCAGATGTGAAGCAGCTCTGTGTGTTTCATTGTTTGAAAGTTATTTTACACCATGACTTACATAAAATCTGTTTAAATCTCTTTGAAGCAGATATTAGGGGTGCACCGATTTATTGGCCAGCCAATTTATTGGTGCCAATTTTGGGAGATCGGTGATCAGTCGATTTTTTCATGCGAAGTCGATCTTATCCACCAATGTTATCAACCTCGACAAAGGTTTAAAAATCAACCACTGTGCTTTTCTTTTCTCCTGTGAGAGAGGTTTGACTGACAAACCGGCCGACCAGGTCATGTCTGCACATTTACAGTTAACAATACTCACCCCATTGTTGCCAATTCAGCAATTTTCTTGATATATTGAGCAACTTTTCAGACAAAAAAATTGGTATAGGCCCGAATCGGAATCGGTAAGTTAGGTTTTTTATTAGATCGGTAATCATCGATTGGCCAGAAAACTGTAATAGGTGCATCCCTAGCAGATACCCTCACTATTGGTTCAGCTAAACGTAATCATCATAATTTATGTGTGGGTGAGTGACTCACTTTAACACTGGAATCACATCAAAAACATTTTTGACCAAACTCTCATTTTAACAGTAGTTAAAGGTAAAGATGGGGAAAAAAGGTCTAAAGGTCGGTAGTCGTATCAGTGACCACACAGCTGGATTTTTCTTCAGGTTTTGGATCACAGGCCTCAACCGGGCAATCTGTCTGAGTGCTCTTGTTCTCCTTTTGCTTGAAGGGCAAGGTTACTGGCATCTCTGGGCTATGGGCGATGATTCTTCCATCCACCATATGAGCTGTGATGACCCTGGTGCCATCTTCGTAGTTTATCCACAATTTCTTTATAAGTGGGTAATGTACCCCATCAGGGTGTTTTGTTATGGAGAGGGTAGAGGTAGAACTTGAAAAAGCCGAAGACCAAAAAACCTTATATCTGCACTCTAGGCGGAAACAGAAGTTTAGTGCCACCTTTGGCAGAGATTCCAAGCCTCCTTTCAAGATGATGGCGTCGGCCCACGGATCCTTAAAGATGTTACGGAAACAGTCATTGCACCACTTTGATGGGCCCACTTTCCATTGGCATCCATTTGACTTCGCTGGGATACGACAGATGCAGCAGGTTGATTCACTCTAAAAAGAAGTAAACGCATAGTTTGAACACATACGAAACGGGCAATAACTTAGAGCAATTTGCTGGCCTCAGTGCGTTGGTTGTTCACTGAGAAAAACTATTGGGATATGGATAGGGATCTGTTGGAATTTGGTTCTCCATCAGTTGGTACGGAGAAGGAAATAACAGTTAATAGGTTTTCTGTAGATGTCTCACTCATTTGAATCAGGTGTGATTACTTTCGGAAAAAATGTACCTAGTCTTCTAGTTAAGAAGTTTAAATTTCAACATGGCTATATGGCAAGACGATTTAACACATAATCAGTTTCACTACTCTTACCATACCCGCTAGATATCTGAAATTGGTTTATGTCGTGTTATTAAAATTAAGATATTTCTAATTATATTTGGACTACACATAATACCTATTTATGATATCTCTAATTACATTGTGACTAGCGTAAATTGTGTCAGATATATGCCATTAATTTGCATGGAAGCTTTAATTCAAGATCTTTGCAATTACATTAATTAGACTAAAAGTTTTATTTCAAATAAACAATTAAATTATGACTAATCATAAAGTAAATAAAACAAATAATGATTAGGCGAAACTAGATATGGTGCATTTTTATTTACATGTGTCTCTGTTCCAGCACTCCTGATTCAAATGATTGCATGATCTCCTCTGCAGCCATCAAATGCTGCAGAAGCCTTTTATTCACCTATTTATTTATTTTAGGTGTTTAAAAGCAATGAGACACCTAAAACATTCAGGGTTAGGGTACTTGAGGACCAGATTGGAGAACCACTGGTATACAGGAAACGCCGTCTTCCTCTTTCCGCGTAGCAGCTGTTTTCAACAGTCACCTCAATTAATCGTTTAATAACATTTGGGATATTAAAACTTTTAAGCCTTTTGAACTTAAGCGTCCCAAATTTTTTACTATAGCTCCCAAAATAAAGAATGTCCAAACTTGTCCCATATTAGCTCAACTTTAGCACCATAGAACCCATCATTCACCAAAACCAAAAACTGAATAAAGAAAGTCACTCATGATGAAATGCCTTTCTCTAGATCCCAAGCTTTAAAACCAATTTATCTGATAGATAGAACAATGCATACTGTACCATCTTGACTGGAAATGGTCTTTTTTCTGCATTGACTGAATAATCCTGCAAAGGTGAAGACCACAGTAATTCCAAAATTTGCAAAAACTAGAAAACAGCCTAAAATTATTAATCCTAAAAATTTAGACACACAGTCTCTTTCAAGATGCCTTGTGATTCAGAGAGTGCTGTGCACAGTACTTCTAAGTTGGAGCTTGTATGGCAGGTGATTATAACATAGAATCGCTTTCGATTACGGCAGGCTGTTAGGACATAAAATTGGTTTTGTCTGCCTATCCATAATTACATTATTAGATATCAAAATGCATTTGACTAATGTGGTGGAATATTTTATTATTAGGCATCACATTCTGATATTGATGATCTGATGGTTATGCTGTGTTATGTCTTTATTTTAAGTGTTTATGAACTCTCACCAAATGAACTTGTTTGGGCTACACACACACACACACGCCCACACACCCACTCACAAGGTTGGAAGATTTTTTTCTGCAGCTGCAGCCAGATTGTCACTCCGCTGTTTTGGATTTCTTGTCCTTGGTATGAAATTGAGGTGTTGACTCTGACAGAGCTTTCAAGCACAGTGTTTACTCTGACTTGTTCATTATTGATTGTTTTGTAAGCTCTCTATATTTTGTATAATAAAATCCAAACCTACATGACCCTTTCTGAAAACGTGCCCGCCCCTCAAAACCTAAAAACTGATTGGGCCTTAATGGCAACAACTAGTTTGCACTAGCCACAGTGGAGAGATTTCGACATGACCGGCCATTTTAAGGTCCTGCGACGACATCTTAATAGGATTCAGGTCAGGACTTTGAGTGGGCCACTCCAAAGTGTCCATTTTAATTCAGCCATTCAGAGGTGGACTTGTTGGTGTGTTTTGAATCACTGTCCAGCTGTGGAACCTAAGTTTGTTTCAGCTTGAGGTCACGAACAGATGCCTAGACATTCTCCTGCAGGATTTTTTTGGTAAATGGCAAAATTCACGGTCTATCAAAATAACTGAGATTTGACACATTCCTCTTTTTTAATTAAAAAATTTAACAGGAGGATAATATTTCAAGTGCCATCAATGAAAAGACACAGCTATTTTTTTGTATGTAAACCTTGAGTAAAAATTATCAGGAGATTCTAAAATCTTAAAAAGGGGAAATGGTACCTCAGACCAATGAGTCTCTACAGCGATGGGGCGTTGAGAAAGTTTGGGTTCCTGGACTGTTGAAGGCAGAGGACAGAGAGTTTGGGGAAGTATTTGTGTGTGTATGTACTTTAAGATGAAACATCCCTGTCATGTTTCATAAATAAATGTTATTTACTTATTCTTCATAATGAATAATCAGGAAGTTTTATTTTTTTCAGAGTAATGTAGAGAAAGTAATTATTATAAGTTACAATTGTAGTCATCAAGACTCTTTCTTTCTTGAAGTGTTTCATGAGGAAACGGTGAAGGGCTGTGATCATCTATTGCAGCGTTATAGGGATATGAGATGTTGCAACCCCAGAGTGAGGAAAGAAATGATCCAAACAGTCTTTTGTGTGATGCAATATGCACTTTGTATGACTCTGTTTTAAAATATAAACACTTGGCAAGCTCTTTAACCTTAATAATAAATCACACAATTTTCTGTTTATTTGGTCAACATTTTATACAGTTGTCACAAAATAATGATTACCTCATTAATCGATAACTTGCATCCCTAGTATAATGTTTCTGAAATGCAGTGTTACTTTACGGCGGTTGTAATGAGATACACACCTTCCAAAGAGTTCAGCTTTTGTCAGTCTTGAAAATCATCAAGATGTGTTCTGGCAAAGTAATTTTTTTTGCCTCTCAACATAAAGTGGGGTAGTGAAATCACTTTTTCATTCACGGTTTGGATTTTTTTCTCTCTCAAAAATAAACACCTTCATTTAAAAACTACATTTTGTGGTTACTTGTGTTGTTTTTCACCTATATTTCAATTGGTTTGATCTTCTGAAAGACTTAAGTGTGATAAACATAATAAAAGGAAATTAGGAAGGCAGCAAACATTTTTCACATCATAATGTTCTCTGATTACATTGCTCTTCCTGTGGTGTTTACACTGGATGAAAGAGTCCAGCACTGCACAACTTTATATGTCGTCAAAATAAATTACACTGACTTGTGAAAATTATTACAGACTCCATCTTATTTCCTTGGGCTGCCTACAAAAAACCTGGGTGATGTAAATAGCTAAAAAAATGTCCTGTTAGGATTTAAAAAAAAAAAAAAAATTGTGTCCATGTAATTTCTTATGTTTACCTCTAGGGTTCAGTATAAGACTGTTATTGTTGTGTTATTGACAATGGCAAATCCCTCTTTAAAAAAGCAGTACAAAGAATAAGTTACAAAATGTTTTATTTTTTTTCTTTTACAGGTTATGCCCCTAAAGCCAATGCCCTTGTGGAGAGTCTGCGCAAGCTGCCCATCCTGCACGATGAATTTTATGCCCATCAAACCTGCCTGTATGAGTACTACAAACTGGAGAATACGCTGGTCCTGCCGTAAGTTCAACAACAGTCAACATGTAGCCACAACTCATGCTCTTAAAGATAAACTTTTGAAGGCCACTCTGTGTTCTATAGCTGAATTTACAATAGAAACCACTTAACTGTGTTTTGTAGATTATTGTTAGTTGTATAAAAGTATTTGAATTTGAAAAAAGCTGAATAATGGACACATTTTCTAAATTGTTTTAATCTGGGCCAGGGAAAAACCCAGTGAGCATCTTGTAAGGTTGGTGCTGTTGCTTTTCACTAGAAGAATTATCATCTACTGTATGTTTAATTTTCTTGTAAAATTTTTTTGTTAATTCCATTAATTTGCTTTGTGTGACACAGTTTAAAGATTATCTAATATTGTTGGATTTTTAACTAACACTTTGTTTATTCCTAAAATGTAGCAATTTTATATAATTCGCTCTCCTAACCCCCTTATTTCATCTAGTTTTTACCCAAACTTAGAAAAACACATTTTGTAGTAAACTGTTCCTCTAACGCTCAAATTCCTTTTAATGACTCTAACCTGCATTTGTCACCTCAACAGAAAGCCAACGCCCCAGTCCGATCTCCAGTTCCCTCGGTGCCGTAAAATTGAAAGCATGACACATGCTTGACAGTATTTTTATTTCTCTGCCATCCTTAAGACCAAATGTTATGGTGTGCTGACCAGAGAATGGTGTCAAATAAATGTTGGCTTGAGTATTTTTAATGCCCTCCATTGAGCTAATGTGTGCTGTAATTCAGCTGCTTTAATGTGTGAACGATAACTACCCGGGCTGAGATAATCTAATGTTCCTTGGAGCATCAGTTTGTAAAAGCCAAACAACAATTTGCTGATCAGCATGTTTGATATAGTTTGTCTTATTGTCCTGCCCTCATGCAGCACATTAATGAGAATGGACTGAGCTCCAAGCTGATTAACAACTTCTTACAGTTTTTACATCCTATCAATGGAAGCTTATCAAGGTGCATCTCATTGAGTTGGAATTTAATTTAAAAAAAAAAAAAAACTAACTTTCTTCAATAATTAGAAAGTAATTTTATTTACACACAGTGAAATATTTCAAGTCTTATTTTTGGTCAATTTCATGATGATTATTTTGATGTCTTTCAAAATTTAAATATTACAATAAATTGATAAAAAAATGAGTCATGTCATGACCTAGCCAATGTGTTGGGTGTCAGAAACTGACAGGTTCTTACAGTGCTGCATTCAAAGCTTATTAATCGAAAGTTTCGTTAAAGAAAAAGGTGTGGCAGACATGACACAGAGATATATATCCAATATATGGTGACAACTGTCACAGTCCTTGTGTTTGAAGCAGTGCTGAACAATGCTAAGTCTTAATGCATGAAATTAAAATAAGTAATTGCTTTTAATGTCTCATTTTGTGTGAAATAAATTTGTACAATATAGTTAGGCCAAAAATTGGTACATTTAGGTTTAAATTTACACTTTTTTCTTCAGACTGCAAGTAAAGATAATGTTATGTAGCAGTTTGGCAAAAGTTTTAATCTAAAAGTGGATGCAGAGAGTCAAAGATTAGGATGCACACAGAGACCTTCCACCTTCAGACTGTGAGAACATTATCTAAATTAATGAAAATATTAGTGAAACTGAAAACATGCAAAAAGCTGATCAGCCTATGATTAAAATTTTTTAAATCATACCTAAATGAAAACAGAGAAATTATATTTACGTTGTTTTGTCTTTTTAGAGATATCTGTGTTATTTCCTATTAGCAACCTTTTGGTTGAGGGGAAATAATTTGAAATCTAAACTTTCACAGGGTTTGAAGTTTTGTTCTTAACAATACTTTTTTTTTTTTAAATCGAATGAATGAAAAAAATAAAATTTTATTTGTGAGCCACTATTAACAGAATTAAATCTATTAGACCATCCATGTTCAACCTCCAACCCCATTCATAAAAAGACACACACAATACACACATTTATTATTCTATATCAGGCCTCCTAGCACTGGTATGCTAATGCGTAGCTTTGATGCACCTCAGGCCAGAAAGATGAATAATTTGGGATTTGAATAGTTATTCTTCTGCTACTTCAGCTCTCAGATTATCAACAACATATGTCACAGGGTTGTGTGTGGATGAGAGGCTAATTGGAAGAGTGTTAGTGAAGACCCCTGGTTGGATGGGCTGGGGCCCGCCTGCTCTTCCCCCTGCTGTTCCTTTCAGCTCCTATCTCCATGGGATAAGGCTGCCCATGATAATGTGGGGGTGGGAAACAGGGAGTCACACCCTGGTTCTTAAAAAAAAAAAAAAAAAAAAGAGAGAGATTAGTGGGGAAATCTTTCAGTCACTGATGAGGCCGTCATGCTGCTTTACATGCGAGTGTTGCAAGTGGGGCTCTTTAGGTTGAAAGGTGACCTGAGACTCTCCAGCCTCATGAATGAGAAAACACATTTTTCCCCTGTAATCATATATGAAATACCAAGAATGTAACATTAGTTGTGTCCCTTTAAACTTGTTGTTTTGCTGAAGGTAAATCAGTGGTGTAAACAAAACCTAGGCCTGAGAGTTCGAACCTTGCGTTCTCCATACCCGCATGACAACACACCTTGATTTTCCACCTGCAGGATTCCTTGTCTGTTTGAAACAGGTTCTGGCAGCTTTCTGTGGAGATGGAAAGGCCTAGCTAAAAAAACACAGTCTCTTCACCAACTCTTTTGTTTATTAGTAGCTATTTCTGCTTCTTTAAACTTACTTTCTTTTGTTAATCAGAACTTAAATACAAAAAAGATCAGCATGAACATTAATAATAATTTATAATGTCATATTTAAATATTTGCCTTAACACTGTGTTTATATTTTGTGTGGTGAATGTGTTTGCACCAACTCCACTAACATCTGAACTTATTGACTTCCTGAATATTACATTTGTAAACTGTTTTCCTTCTAAGGCCGAGTAAATTAAATAAGAGGATAATCTACACGATCCTGGAGTACAGTCCTCTGCTCGACTCCTCCAACATGACCACAGATGACTGGGGGCGCGTTGGAAAAGACATTGAGGTACATTTAGAGGTTTATCTCGTCAAATTAAATTAGATTATCAGCAAAAAGTTGAAAATGAAAACTCATATAAAGTACACTTGAAGCGAAATATTTTAAGTATTTATTTTTGTTAATTTATTGATGAACCTGCACTACAGCTAATGAAAACCCTAAATTCACTTTCTCAGCGAATTAGAATATTACATAAGATCAATAAAAATAAATATTTAACTTAAGATCTCTCATTTTTCTGCATAGTATATGAACTCAATACGTAACGGGGGATCATTTTCCCTTATTTGCTATATCAATTTGCCACAAGATTCTTGAGGAAGTGATTATCCCTGTGGGTTATTAACCACACTTTTTCTTTCATTAAACTTTTCATTAATATGATTGGATATTATTAACACTGTATTAATATTAATAAGCTCCTTTACCAACAACCTTTTGTGACGTACCTTGCAGGGTGTCAATAATTTTACTGTGAGTAGTGAATTTATATAATAAATGAATTTCATTTTTTTGAACCAATACACTAAAATAAATTAACTTTTTGATGATAATTAAAACGTATTGTCTTTATTTTAGGGCAGTTTTTTTTCTAGGTCATAAAAATTAAAAGGACATAAAAATAAACATTGAATTTTAACTTCAGCTCTCATTGTGTGCTCTGTCTTAATTTTTTTGACCCCAGAAAAACTATGAAAACTTTGATGGGTTTGTGATTCTTCATGGCACAGACACTATGGCATACACAGCCTCTGCTTTGTCCTTCATGTGTGAGCATTTGGGAAAACCGATCGTTCTCACCGGCTCTCAGGTAAACTTGTCTTCAAGAGTTTAACCAACCAGTTTATGAAACGTTGCTGCTAAATTTGACGTGTTGACTTTCTGTATTTAGGTGCCGATCTATGAGTTGAGGAATGATGGCAGAGACAACTTGCTGGGAGCGCTGCTGATCGCCGGCCAATTTGTCATCCCAGAGGTTTGAAAAGCCCCTATGGTTTTAAATTATTTGATAACTTGGCTTTATTTCTGAGCCAAATATGAGGAGTCGCAGTGACTCAATGTTTTAGTATTTTCCGTTACTGAATTAACGTCTAAATTAATGAAATGTACAGGGTGATTTGCAGAGAGAATACATCATGTATCTCAGTGACGGGTCTGAAAGGAATGCTTTCTAATGACCGGGAGTGTTTCGCAACAATTAACAGAACAGGAAAAGCACCTGACTGTGTTCATCGTACGCTCTGCAGAAGTTTAGCTGGAATGACACCTTTTCAGGGCCGAGCGTTTCAAACTGAGCAGCTTTTTGTTCATTTAATCCAAACACTTTAAAACACTTAGTGTAAAGAATATACCATCGAATCTACTTAGAAATTATCCAACATATGTGAATCTGAATTTTACATCAGGTGAAAATTTTTTAGTTTTTGAGTAGCTTTAAGTGGTAATAATCTACATGATCAACCATATTTGTTCCCATTTTACAAATGATACTCATTTGTATTCACCCACAGTACCATGGTGCCAGCCTGCCACCACCATGTTTCACCAATGACATTCGCAAGGTTTTGTGAAGTTAGTTTTTGCCACTATTAGTTTTGGATGTAGACCGAAAAGTTCAGTTTTCGTCTCATTGAACCAGAGGAAATTTTTCTGCAATCAGGATTTCTTCTGGCATTTTTCAATGAAGACTACATTTGTGTACAATTCATCGATTCCCTGGTGACAGACTGTTCCACCTGAGCTGTGGATCTCTGTAGCTCCTCTAGAGTTGTCATTGACCTCTTGGGTTCTTTGCTGATTATTACTCTTCTTGCCTGCCTGTCAGTTTAAGTTATCAGCTGTCTCATTGCAGGTTTGCAGTCGTGCTATACACTGGATTTTATTTCAGGGTTAAAAGAAGCCACATCAAATTTATCAGGCTTTCCTGTCAAAGCGTTTGAAACCCATGCATTTCTTATAACTTGACTGTAGTGTACTATGTTGTCTTGGTCTGTCACATTAAATCACAATAAAATGTGCAGAAGTTTGTGGTTGTATTTCCTCCAAGGATCTACTTTTTGACATTTGTCTGAAAATTCAAATAAGTCATCAAAAAAAAAAGCAAGACAGAAAATTTAAAAACTGATTTGATCTGTACCAAATTTTGGTCATGAACTAGATCTCTTCTTTTCCAGGTTTGCTTGTATTTCTACAACAAGCTCTACAGAGGAAACCGTGTTACTAAGGTGGACGCCGACAGTTTCAATGCGTTCACTTCTCCCAATTTGCCTCCTTTAGCAACCGCTGAAGTGGATTTTAAAAGTTAGTCATAGATAAAATACTTCTGTATACTGAAGGTGTGTAATTTTTGCTGTGGCTGAAGCAATCTAATCATTTTTGTTTTAGTTAACTGGGACACTGTGTGGAGGGCAAACACTACGGCAAAGTTTCAAGTCAGAACGGAGCTGAACAGGAACGTGGGTCTGCTCAGGTTGTTCCCAGGAATCACTGCATCAACAGTAAGACAATTAGATTTCTGCTTTACTGGTGGGACTGTGGTGGCGATTCTCACTGCTTTGTAGGAATCTCTTAAGGATTCTTTTTTTTTTTTAGTTTTGTCAGCTTTAGTGAAATCTTATGAATTTGCTTCATAAGATGAAATTTATTCTGGATCTGTAAAAATCTTTGCATAGTGATTTGCCTGGTCTTGCATGTAAAAATACAACATGTAAAATACAACCTTTCTAGGGTTTAGATCGGGCCTAAAATATCCAACTCGACCCGACCGCATTGACATAAAGTAAACACTTCATATTATTTTAATTAAGATTTCACTTCTTTCATTTTTATGTCATACTTTGAGTAAGCCGTGCAACTTCTCCTAATTTCAGCTTTGGTTTAACATCTTCCAGTTCCATTTTGTAGCTTGTGACCACAGGGTGAATCAAATGCAAATTATCTGGGATGTGCGATTGACTGGAGCGAACCAGGGAGAGTCTCCATGCGCATTACAGTTCAGTGCACTGCGCTTGTTGCAGTCTAATGAACGTCTGCATTTTTTTACTTTCTTCCTTTCCTAAGCAGAGTAAGAGGCCTCCTCCTCTCTTTATACTAAAATAAGTAGATTAATACAATTTTATATCCTTTTTAACCCGTTTTTCACCAGGTTCAGTTTGAATTTGTGTCATAAATCTAAACTCTAACAATAACATTAACACAGAGTTACAAGGGTTTGGCAAATAAAGCAATGCCTGCTCAAAATTAAGTTTGATTAAAATTGAATTGACTCACATAAAACGCAAATGTCTTTCGAATAAAATAGTCATTGTCAAAAGAAACAAAGATTGAGTTATTTGCTCCCGGTGACAAAAAATATGTTTGTAGGAGTCAAGAACCTCTTTCACAAACACCTGAAGGTGCCTTTTTGCAGGCTCCATCTGTTTTGTAAAAAGACAGATCTGGCAAAGGGGTAGAAGTCAGCACACCTCAGTTACACCTGTGACTTGCCAAGCGAGATAGTCACAGCCCGGGATCAACTGACTTATGTTCTGTATGTCAATAGTGTTGGTGTGAATGATTTATCCCTTACATGGTATTGCAGAATAATGATTCATTAATGAAGGTAAAGCCCTGTTTTTGTCAAACTGCAATAAAATACAGTTACTTTTATGTAATTACCTTTCCGCTGTTACTTTATCTGCTCTTGTAAACTGCAGTGCGAGTTCTGGCCAGAAAGAGATGAGAGAAAGTTATGGCCCATGTCCAATCACCCTGTAAGGAGGGAGGAATGCCGCTGATACCGTCCCATTTAGCTGAGCTTCCCCCTGCAGAACCTGGGGGACGGTTCTCCTTTACTGTCTCAATCTGCTCCCTCTACCCAGCTCTGCTATCAAGGCTTTCTTACCACGTTTAAAGGCCTTTATGAGGCACCGTTTTGATTAGGCTCCAGGCTCCTGCATATTCACCATCCCTGCTGTATGGACGCATGATTTGAGGTCTGTGTCAGACCTTTCTTGTCAAACTACTAATTGTACTCAAAAATACTGAATGAACCCCGAACTTTAAATGTCACCTTCTCCTCACACTACTATTTGCCAAGTGACTTTATTCTCACTAATGGCTTCAGATTAATTGCTCTCCTTTCTGCCGTTGAAGTCATCTGCTGTTCTAGTCGTATGCCACGGTTAATGATGTGCTATAGGGCCTCCGAGTGCCTGCCAGCCAACCGGTGATTGAGATACTGGTTTTAGAGAAGGCACCAGATGGGCTTTTAGTAGAGGGAATGGTCCCACGCATAAGAGTAAAAAGCACTGCAGGAAAAATAACACGGAATACTAATTTCTCAATTTGATGCTATGCAGTTGACGCGGTCGTAAACGCGGGCTGTTTTCAACTTGAGCCGGCTCACATCTGTCTCCAGGTCAGGGCTTTCCTGCAGCCGCCCATGCAGGGCGTCGTCCTGGAGACCTACGGCAGTGGGAACGCGCCCGATAACCGCCCCGATCTTCTGGAGGAATTGAGTAAGGCCACCGCCGCCGGTGTCATCATAGTCAACTGCACCCAGTGTCTGAGGGGGACAGTCTCAGCCTCCTACGCCACTGGAAGGGTACGGGAGTTTATTTAATGATAATTAAAACAATATGCACTTGCAATATAATTGGTTAATATTGTTGTGACTTGCTCATGTTTTTAATTTTATTTTTCTGTAAGCACAGTATTCATATCACTGTAAAACTAGCATATTGGTCTTTAAAATTTCTAACAATCACCTACTGCTGAGGAAGTCCAACTTCATATATCCAACTGCCAGATATATTACTTTGAATTTATTATTAAAAAATATTTCATATTTCCTGTGCTACAGTCCTTCATTAAAAACAAATATTTGTCTTCTTAAACAGACACATATAATTGACAAATTAAGGAATTAGAATTTTATTTCATGCATGTTTATCCATATCTGTTTAAGAGGTTACATACATAAACATAAATTAACTTTTCATACAAGCAGGTGTTTTATTTTGCAATTTTGCAAGTGGTGATTATAGAATCTGCTTTGCAAGTGACTGGATCGTCTGACTTTTCAGGTGTTGATGGATGCCGGTCTGTTAGCTGGAGGTGACATGACCCCTGAGGCCGCCTTGTCAAAACTGTCCTACGTTCTGGCTAAGAAAGAGCTCACTCTGGATGCTCAGAAAAAGGTTTTTTGCTCAAAAGACTTCATTTTTTTTGGTGTTGAACTTTTCAAAGAAGGAAAACCATAAAAGTGAAAACTATTTTGTCCTCTCATCCAGATGATGGCTCAAAACCTGCGAGGTGAGATGAGCGCCGACCTTGAAGGAGCCAAACTGTGTTTGAGTGACAGCAGGTTTATCCAGGTCATTGCCAAGTCTCTGAGCGTTAGCTGCAAAGAGGTAGGCAGACAGACACCCACGCACGTGTTTCAACCCCCACAATAGCTAAACAGGATTTTCAGCAAACCAGTTGATAACAGGACGATCAAGTCTTAAGTTCTTACACTTGTCTTTGTGTTCGTTTTTTCATTTAGATTCTCAGGAAAGCTCAGTGGGGCTTGTGTCACACTAAAACATTGACTGACATGTTACATGAAATAAACACTTTCTGTTAGAATTGTTATAAACTGTAAAAAAGTCTGTGCAGCTCTTGATATATTTCTGGAGTAAGGATGGAAGTATTAATATATATCTCTTGAACCTTTTTCATGTTTCATTCTGTTTAAACCAAAGTATTTGATTGGGATGTGATATGGTAACCGAACACAAAGTAATGCATAGTTGTGAAGTGAAAGACAAAACGTTAAAGGTTCTCCTTTCAATTGGACAACAACCTTAAGCAGGAAAAATGAAGATTATGTGCCATTTTCCTTCCACTTTGCTATTATAGACTCATTTGTGCCAGTCTGTTTAAGAAAATCCCAATAAAATACATTTTGGTTTTGTAGTAATGATGAATGTTTTTCACAGTATTTTGTAGTATTTGATGCAAAACAAATAAAGATGAGGATAGAAATGATTAAACAATCCAATGCAGTCTGTTGGGGCAGTATATTGGATGACTTTGACTGCATGTTACTGCCCCACATGTCCCATAAACACAACACTAGTTCTAGCTTTTGGGACTTTGTCATTGGCACAGTGTTTAAAATTATTACAGTTTCCAAACTTTGGAAAGAGGATTTTATCAAGTTCCCTGAAAGACATTTTTTGAACTCTTACATTTCCTGACATCCAAAAGGAACTGGAAGCCATCCGCGATGCCCTGACTCCTTCGCTGGCATGTGCTGCTGCTAAGATTGGGGACACAGAAGCTTTAGCAGCTCTTAAGGAAATGGTAAGTAGCCATTCCCTCTCATTGTGTCATATAAACAAAAACTGTTTGATACACTCTCACTCATTTTAACTATAACCTTGTACGTCAGCAGAGACAGGTTCTGACCTTTCTTATCTTCTCATGTTTGGGTAGCAGGGTCAGTGTCCACAGCTAAAACTCACACTGATGATTTGCCAAAAAAAATTAAGGTTACTCTTTTGAAAAAATTTCAGCTTGTTTTCCAGCTGAGTTTTACAGGTTTGCTAAGGAAAGTCAAAACTCTTGCAGCTCAAATAGACCCTGAGTGCAGCATGTTCTGTGGCAAAATCTGTCAAAAGAAAACAAATTTTAAATCAGAAATAAATACACTGCTTAATAGCATTTTTAAAGCCACTATTTGAAGTTTCAACATATTACATTTCTGAAAATACAGCAAAAGACTGCTAAAATGATGTCTTCTGTCATATTGCTTAAAGCTCTGCATGTATACCTGATGATAATTTATGTAGAACATTGGCCATTTTGCTCATAAAAAAGTCCAGCCGGTGTGATTGTTGGGTATTTATTTGATTTGGATGTTTATGACAGAGACATCAACACACCCCGCACCTGTTTTTACTGTATTGGACAGCCAACCTGCAGGGCTGATTTTCCTGTGTTTCAGGGAAGCGACTTGCGTTTGGGTGACTTTGACGGACGCACGCCTCTGCATGTCGCTGCTTGTGAGGGTCACCTCAGACTTGTGCAATACCTGCTCAACCAGGGAGCCTCCGTCCATGCCAAAGATCGCTATGGAGACACACCCCTATGCAACGCCGTGCGCTTCAGGTAAAGCTGCATTGAGCCCTGATGTGTTTGTTTTTAATCTGCTCATTAAAGTTATGAAGTTGCAGATGTATAAAACCCCCCTCTTGGCCATTAGCAACAACTGTCACTCCTCACAGACCTCAAAGTGTTTTCCTGAAAACATGTTGTTAATAGCTGCTATAGCGGAGATTTCATTAAACGAGCTGCTGCGAGGCAGGGAATTTGGTTCTGCCTAAATGAGGAGAAGGGAAAAGCATCTGTATTAGTGGGAGGGGGGAAAAATCAGAGGAGAGACTCATAATGGAGTTTAGAGGCCAACAATAATTACAAACTAATTAGGCTAATTGTCGTCTGACAGTTTAGAGAGTGTTTATTTTTACAAGTGCTTTCTTTTCCCTCTGAAATCTTTCTGTATGTCTGCCGGTGAAAACCATGCTTCACGTTTCCATGTTGGAGCGATGATTAAGCCTGAGGAGGGAGACAGTGTGTGTCACAGCTGTACCATGTTTCTCTTGTCTTACTTTAACGGTTGGCACTGCAAGCATGGACTTGTTTCCTTTGTGATACTGGAGTGATGCATCGGCCCACAGGGACCTGTCGTTACTGAACACTTCCTACAGAATGCTGCACGGCTTCTGTCAGCAGATTCCTACCTTAATGGATTCAATGAAACGACTCCAAGCAGTCCAACAGAACTGAGGTTTGGAGGTGCTGTCTGTATCGCTAATGTATTTGCCACCGAACTTCCACACCACACTGCAGCCTTACTTGCGTATAAGGGAAAGCTAAGACTTGTACAGACTGAAAGCTTGAAGAACAAATGTGGGGAGTGCCTTAATAACCAGTCTTACCAGCTTACTCCCAGTTTCACAGATGAAAGATTCTAGTTTGTTTCTTCTTTTAGACTCCTTTGTCGTTCCAGGAGTTTCTGTGGTTCTTATGTCATTCAATTTATAGAATTAACAAATTGCTTTTAGTTATTTTGCACTGTTGTCTTTAACAATGTTTTTTATGGACATTGATGCACAAAGGTAAACAGTTGTAGATATTAGGCCTAACTTGCTGTGTCTTGTCACAGTGACTGTCCCTGCAGGTGACTCTTGTGTGGGTGGCTCAATGTGGGGGATAAGGAACCTGTCTTAACACGTCAGACAACAACTATAACCACACTAACTCTTAGAACGGCACAATAACATCAGTGTGAACTCTTAAATGCTGCAGCACAATATTTACTTGAAGGAAGTCCAAGTATAAATATTGCTTAACTGTGAAATGATTAAATGGAATGATTTAACTACAAGTGGGCAGTAAATGTATAGGTTCTTGTGAACAAATAAAAATAATTTTATTAAAAATGAATTCTGTGATTTTTGAACTGACACCAAGAAGGGTGTTATGGTTTTGAGACTATTTGAACCCTTAATGATTTCATCTTTTGTATTTTACCTAAATGTTGCCTAAATAAAATGTGATTCTGAGAATTAATTATATAAAAAAAAAGAAATAAGTGTAACATGTTTCCAAATTCAGTTATAAAAACTACTGTTGTAACTCGTATTATTCACGTTTCTTCAAAAAGTTGTTATACTCGCTGGTAACTGTGGGCAGGAAGGATCCACTTCAGCAGTCAGTATTACAGTGAATTTGAAGAAGCCTCTGACTTAGGACACTCTGGTTTATGAAGCTGAAATACTTGCAAAGTCCAATCCAATGCTTAGGAAAAAATAGACAAGCAGAAACTTTAGATAAAAAGCATTTTTTGACATGCTGAAGGACACACATATAACATATTACAAGCATGTTTCAGGGTTGGACATGAAAGAAATTAGAGAAACCCTTTTGTCCGAAACTATTAAAGAAGGAGGCAAAAGCCTGTGACGGAGTACTACGATCATTGTAGATGACGAGTAAAATTCCACCCAAAAAAATTTAAATTTTGAGATTCATTTCACATGTTTACAAGAAAAACGTGGATAGCCTTTGCTGTCGTAAATTTGTGAGGAAGAAAATTTCAATTTTCCATGACTACTGGCATAATGTTACGATATTAAGACTGGCGTATTCTCTGATATTGTGAAGTCAGAACTCAAGATGTTTTCTGAGATTATAGGGTCAGACATTTGCGACAAAAAGTGACAGAGGTCCACTAAAACTGAGGTAGAAAAATGTAGGGGATGCACATCTGGATATTTTCCAAAGTGTAAGTGGGACATTCTTTTACTGAATCAGAATGACACGTACCCTGTGCAGACTCGCCATTAAAATCTCAAACATGATCCAGAATAAACACCTGAGGAAGAAACTGCAACATGCTGCATTGAATCTGCACCTCTGAGATGTTGGAGAATATACTAGATTCAATACATTTCTGCATTAAATATACATATGTTTTTCTTGGAAATACTTGAAATAAATCTCAATTTATTTTTTTTTTCCACTCTGTCCAATTTATTTATTTTTTATCTAGAATGGTTAATATACTCCGTCCTAGATATGTTTTTAAAGTCTCACATTGAATGAAACAACAAATGAGCTGAAGTTAAACATTTTTGAAAACTTTAACTTCTGCTTTAACAAAGCATGAAGACACAGTGTTGTCTTTGTTGCCACTAAAGCAAAAATGCATAGATCTTGCCTTCAAATTTTTTCCATACACTTCAGCATATTGTTTTAAAGGCTGTTGATAAGTTCATATTACAAGTTGGTTACTATCTGAAAAATCTATTTATAGGAACTTATAACTTATGTTTAAGTGAGGTGATGCCATTTTTAATGAGCTGATATTAAAATTATATAATAGCTTTATAAAATCTCTTTATTGTGCAACATCACGTTAAACTGCGAATTACAGGTAAAGTGTGAATTAAATGAGATTCTGTGTTTTTGTCTTATTTAGGCACAGGGAAGTGGTGAGGCTGCTGAGGAAGACCGGAGCCCACTTCTCGAGAGAGCAGCTAGAGGAAGCAGGAAGTGAGCTGTGCAGGTCAGACCAACCAGAAAGACGTTTCAGGACTTTACCCACACGGCTCGGTTTTCTGAACCATCCATGCTGACCCGTCCTGCAAAGCTGACACAGGTCCAACCAGTTGCCCAAGTGTTTTACATGCACTAAGAATGTGACTTGGTTGCATAGTTGTGGACCCAATCTGCATCTCCAAAGACCGGGCTGTTATTTATCTACACGTGATACTCAACTGGTTTTGTCAGGACCTATTCAGCATTGTACGAGCGCATGTATCGTGTTCTATCAGTTAAGACGAAACAAAAGCATCTGCTAATCTTTTGATTTGTTCCTCTGATGTGTTGGCTCAGTTTCAGGGAACACTCTTTCTTCACCCTCAGTTCATTTCATTTTTGATTTTGCTTCAATAAAAGCATTACGTTGTGTTTGTGCATGTGTGTGTGTGTGTCAGCCTCGCGGCCAGTGGCGATAAAGAGGGCCTTGATATCTGGAGAATCGCCGGGGCAGATCTGACCAGACCAGGCTATGACGGGAAGACGGCCATTGAAGTGGTGGGTTTGAGAGAGACTTGGTCTGCTGTGATAACGCTTGTCAGCTCAGAAAGTCTAATTAATCCCTTTTCTTCTGTCTTAGGCTCACGCTGCAGGCAGCAAGGATGTGGTGGAGTTTTTAAACTCATATATGAACAGCAAAACCATGGTAAACAGTTTTCCCATTGTCCTTTAGGTTCATCCAAACCCCAACATGAACCTAAATTAAATCAAACCAACTCCTTAATTCTGCCTATTAATTGCTTGTCTTGTTCATTTCAGCCCATATTTGATGAACTAAATGAATATGATGAATATAATATTGATGATGATGAGGAGGAGGTAAATGACGTGGTGAACTTCCCAGTTTGTTGCTCCTTTCCCACAGCGAGCATGGCCTGAGTTCCCCCTCATTCAGGGTGCTTTCTTTTACTGATCCTGTCATTAAAACGCTCGTCCAGATCATCATAGTGACACCAGCTCAAATGATCTGACTCAAATTTCAAGAGAAGGAATGAGAGAGGGAAGGAAAACGTTATTGTTTCAGAACCCCCAGAACTTTTTATATTCGCCTGTTACAGTTTTATTGTGAATTAGCATGTAGCATCAACACAAAGTAGCACATGGTTGTAATGTGCAAAGAAAGTGATTTTTTTCTACAACTAAAATCTGAAAGGTGTGGCGTTACATTGCATGCATTTGCATTTAGTAAACCTGAGTCTGTAGAAACTCACTTTTTAAGTCTTTTGGCGCATGTTTCAATCACTTTGGCCATTTAGAAACTGAAATTTCTACTGTAAACATCAGTATTCAAGTCCTACCAGATTCTGAGCTGCCCTGCTTTCCTGTCCCTTCTGAAAAAATTTATCCCAATAGCATGATGTGTTTTTTTCCCCTGCCACTTTTCCATAAAGGCCAGATTTGTGTAAATTATTAGTCACTATTTTTAGCCAAAGTTATTAAGAACTTTTGATGAAGGACCAAAGAGCCACTTGAGTCTCTGCAGGTTGCAGACCAATAACCAAGCAAAGAAGCTTTTTATCAGGAATCGGTGTCTTAAAAGTGAAGACTTGTAGCTTTTTCTCTAATTTTATCAGAATAAATAAACACTTGCTTCTTTTAACCAAAAACAATGCATTCAAATTAAGCTTAACTCCACAGCACGATTTCTAATCATGTTTGAGCACTTGTTGGCAAACCCTCGTAGAATCCTGCTCACGCTAATCTTACATGTGTGTCAGTGTGTTTGTGGAAATCCTGAATCATTTGTCATCCCTTCTAGTACTTAGTATTAATTGTTCCTTTTTTCTAATCCTTTACTTTGTCAGAACGGTGCAGCGATCGAGTTCACTGCCAAGCCAGCGTTGTTGTGAGCCGACTCTACCTCTACATCCTGTCTACCTTTGTGTTTGTTGTTTGACCTCTTTTAAATATGAGCACATATCACTTCATCCATCCAAATGTGTTTATATCACCTCTGCTTTGGATTCATGCTGCCTTGAAAAGGAAATACTACATGTATGTAAACATTTGTTGTATATCGTGTTAGAATGCTGGATGTTCAAATCTGTTATTTGTCTGCACAAAATAACCCCTAAATTAGGGAATTGTAGTGAGTCTCATGTTACAAAAGTGTAAGGTGTGGCATTGTGAAATAATGTTACCTGCTTGTGAAGCTAAGTATTTTTAATGTTTCCAATGGCAGTGTAAAATCACTGATTTTATTTTTGTAGTTTTTATATTAGTGAAATTGTAGAAAATATGATATAGGATCATGAAAGCAATATTTTACTGAATGAATGTTGTCCACGTCAGCCAAAGAGCCACGCAGCTCCCAAATGCAGCTTATTTTTCCCCGCTTCCTGCTGCTCTTCAGGAGTAATGGAAAAAACAAGCTGCAGTTACTCCTCAGACTCATCCAGCCTGTTTCTAGGCTAATTGTCGAACTGGAAGCGTCGCATATCTCGCACCCTGAACCGGAAAGGGGAAGTCCAGACTATTGTGTGAAGCAGATTAAGAGGAAAACCAGTTTCTGTGTTACTTCATGACTTTGTTTAATGTTCTCAGCAATAAAATTAATGTATCTTTGGCTTTTTTGCTGTACAACAAAGAAATCACATCATCCAGTGCTGCTGTATGTTTTTAGATTTTTTTTTTATGCACTTTGGTTTTTTCACTCATTTTAATGGTCTGGAATATTCTCTCACCTTGTTGTATTACAAATCACTTGTTACGAATTTTGTCTGATAGTAATTTGTTACTTTGTGGGAAGAACAGCAAGAATAAAGCCTTTGGATGTAAAGAAAAGCCTTGTGTGCTTGCTGATGTCTTTCACACATTCGGATGAAACAAAATGTGTTGATCCTGTTCAAATATTCCTTTGTCTTGACATGGTGGCCACAAGTTTTTTTTTTCTGTTTTTTGTAATGTTGCTTCTAAAATATTGCAGATATAAGAAAAAAAATCCCTATTTCCTAGTGCAAAACATATGCAGTACTTCAAAACTGCACTGACCTTTTTTTTTCTTTTAATTAAAGCGTAATCAAGATACATTAATTAATGCAGGCCTGTTAACCTGGTGTTTTTGACAGAGGTCCTTGAAAATGTAGCTTATCGTATTGGAAAAGATCTTTAATTGTATAACAACGTTCAAAACTTCTTTGTTAAATCTCAGCGCTGCATTTAACAGTTGATGATAACAAACCAATGGATAGATTGAAAATGTATGAGTTGCCTTGCACTGATCTAAAAGGCCTTGGATCATATTTGCAAGATTGTGCCATTTGGGATTTATAAATGGTGTTCTCGATTCACTATTACTCAAAGTGGATTCTATTTCAGATTATGGAGTATTCTAACATCTTCTACCATACAAATTAAAAAAATAGATTTACTGTGGTGGAATTATTTTTTCTTTTATTCTGAAGACATCAGTGGCACTATGTAACTTTTTCTATTAAGTTATTTTATGTCAGATTTAGATTTTTAACTTTTTCAGTAGCTGCACTGTATAATTTTAGAGCTATCTGATCAAAGGACACATTTTCCATTTTGTAAGTAATATTTAGATAGCACTTTCATAGATAAAATCATCACAAAGTATTTCATGAAAATAAAAGAAATAAAATCTACAAATTGTATACACAGCTCAATAGCTTTCAGAGGTTTTTTTTTTTAAAGAGTCAGTAAACATTGATCTCAGTGGAAGCGGAAGAGAGTTCAAAGTGTTGGAGTCACAGCCTGAATAAAAATGCAAGTCTCTACTTATCTTAAAGTGAGTCCGGGGAACAACCAGCAGCATCAAGCTGAATAATCTAAGACGCCACGATGAAAACTGGGGCTCCAGTAAGTCCACAATATACCTAGGGGCTTGGCCAGAGAGTGCGGTTGTGTGGTCCCTAATTCTAGTCCAGGTTGCTGCCACATCTGCACAGTTAGTCCATCATGTCTAACTTAAACAAGTATAATACAATGTTATATTAACTGACATGTAGTGTTCTCCCAGGCTCCTTTCTTGCGCCACTTTTTATCAAAAATCTGTGTTATGCTGGTTTTCAGAAAAGAAAACTAGAAAATTAGAGACTCACTGTGATTAAGTACACCAAATTTTTGTAAAGAATCTGTCATACTGCTGAAGTGCATTTAGAACTGCTGCTGCTAGAATCCTGACCAGCAGCAAGAGAAAGAATCACAGCAGAGCTTAAATCACTGCACTTCCTCACTTTGAAAATGGAAAAAGCTTCCAAACTTCTTATTGGTTTATAAAGCACTGAACATTTTTGGGGTTAAATACATCTCAGAGTTTCTTCTCTGGTATGAACCATCAAAACCCCACAAGTCATCACAGACCTTTTGACTCAGTGCTCACTGAAATGTGAATAAACATTACGAGTCAACTTTGAATTTCTTTGCTCCTCATTTATTTTTCCATCCTGTTGCAAGCAAGCCACAGTGATTCAGAAAGCATTTTTCTGTGTATTACACAGGTATAACACAAATAAACTATTGACTTAAACAAACTTCCTGAAAACCTGAAGTGTGTAGAAGTTGTCAGGTCTTTTCAAGTCAGGACTGAAAACATCACTTTTTATCGCGGGTTTCCCATAAAAGTCAAATTTGATCAGTTATTGTTCTAAATCTTATCTGCATGTTTTCTAGGAGATAATAAATTGTATTATTTTTAATGTATTTTTCTTTACCTTTGCTTAGAGCTTTGAGTCACCTTCTGTATGAATGTCACTACACAAGTAAACTTGCCTTGTCTTTGCAGCTTCCAACTCTCTCTCTTTTAATGAATAAATTAAACTCTTTTCAAACATTGGAGGTCACTTCTGTCTCTGAGCTCAGTTTTCTTTGTATTCTCACCAGAAACGCGCTCTGACTGCTGAGAGGAATCATTTTGACTGCAGAAAGTCTTCAAGAGAATAGCTGCATCCCATCCTAATATAAAGCTCGTCGAACAGCAGGCTGTTACTGACTATAAATTTAATCCTTTTTAATCAGAAATCACACGAACTCACAAGGCAGTGATGACATAAAACTGCATCTGTTCATATGACTCCTCAGTATCTGTTTTCTTTTTCCTTTTCAGGGTAGCTGCCCTGTCCTGCTCCTTGCTGGTGGAACCTGGCTCATCAGGTCGGACCAGCATGAGCCTCATTCTTCCTTAAACGAGACTCTTGTAAAAGCCAAGCCCAAAAACACTATATAAGCACCTCTTGCCTCTTCAGTTACTCAGTCTTGGCAGGGATCACACCAAGGAACACTACATCTACCAAGAAAAAGAGGCACCTTCTTCAGGTAAAAGCTCTCTGATCAAGAAGTGCTTTGCATGGGCCTTTGCTCTACTTTTGTACTGATTGCTCTGTAGCAGGTTTAACCTCAGAAAAGTGCTGTAGCATTGCTTTTGCCTCTCACTAACAGTAGCTGCTTGGTTTTCTTTCACCAGTGGAATCCACAGTTTGAAGGACGAGCGTCGAATGAAGTGCAAAGTCATTCTGATCAAGTGGTTCTCAACAGTTCAACAGTTCTTTGAGAAAATTGTGAAATGTTTAGGACCACTTGAGCAGTTGGACAAATGCTGCCATCTCAGACGATTCTGGTCGGATTCAAAGAAGGCCTGAATCTGGACAAATTTGGGAACGACTGCATCATTTTTACCATTTTTGTCAGCCTCCTCAATGTCTCCCTGTCATCTTTGCCTGACTGCGTCCCAGCAGCACCTGCAGCTCTGGAGCTGTGGGGGGCTGTAAAAATGATTAGGGCTCAGTAATTTCATTCTGTTGGCACATATGCAACATTTTAACGGCTCTGTTGCTGCATAGCGCTCACTTTTTCACTGCTTTTCTGTCCCTACTTTCCAGAGGTACTGATTAAAACAAGTCAATAAAGAACCATTTGTCTCTGACGAGTCTGTGGGGGGTGATAGACCTGTGGTCTGCAGGGAGGGTCACTGCCCAAAGCTCTGCAAATTGGTTTTGTGTTGAAATGGTAAATTCACTCACTTGAGAAAGAAATGCATTTTTCTCTTTAACGGTACAAAGAAATATATTACATGAAGCTTGAGATGAATGAATGTTCCTATTTTATCTGCATTAATAATCTGCAGTTTATTTGACTTAACCACTTTTCAGTTTTTATTTTTAAATATGTGCCTACGGGAAAGAGATTTACTAAAGGTTAAATTCTAAAGACACATGTTTGTCAGGTGCATCCAAAATCTGACAAAAAAAAAATCAAATGCTTTTTTCCTGAGCAATAACCCACCTTATACCGCATAAATCATTCATGAAAGCAATGTGCACCACTTATCCACCGCTCCGCTTTTTAGACTGCCCTCCTCTCTCCTTTTTTTCTGCTTTTGATCTCCTCCGTGCACCAAGAGCTATCAATATTTGCTAAACGTTTCCCTCAAAGCCTGACCGCGCACCGGGGGAGCTGCAGAGGAGAAGGGATAAGACACGAGGAGAGGCATTAATGAGAAGCCCTGAGCGCTTTAAGTGTACGTGCGCAGGGACAGGGCAGGAGGCGTAGAAGCTCAGGCATTCCCAGGGGGGGATGTCAGGGGGGGGTTCAACTGAATTTCATCAGCGGCCTGAGGGGGGGGAGAGGGGGGCGGAGGTCCGACCCAGACCTCCTGGAGCGGGGAGGAGACGGGAGACGAACATTGTAAATCATCTTTATGGATTGCCGTCATTATTTCAGTGACAACTGAAGTCATACAAAATTGCTTTTTTTTTTTTTTCTTTTTTTTTTTAAATCAAAAGTGATTTATACATGAAATAATAATTTACCTTCCCAATCTGCGGTGCTTACCTGTCAAACTGCTCTTGTTGCAGGGAAATTGACTTCTTGCTGGGTGGAAAGCTTAAAACTTCCAAATTTGTCTAGCAACTTTCTTGAATTAAAAGTTCAAACAAAAATCTTAATTGTAAAGAAAAACGGCGTAAATCACGATCCCCTGGTTATTTATCCAGTTCAACCTTGCGGTCAACTTTGAAAGTAGAAATCATCTCCGCCCATTTAGGGTTTATTACGGTAGAAGGGCGCCACTAAGAAGATAGGAGATTCATGAGGAGCAGTAGTCTCTCCTATAAATCTGCTCGACACCCTAGCCAAATATATATATATATAAATACATTTAAAAGAAAAGGAGACCAGTTTTAATTAGCTTCAATATTTATTTAATGGAAAAAAAAATCTCATCCACAGTGCAGACCATGTCTGTCACACACTTCTACCACCACAATCCTGTATATAGGCTAACTGATAGCAAAATTAAGCTCCAGAAATTCTGCTATGATATTTTGGTCTTAGTGCACCTCCCCAGGGCTATAATGATCCCCATCTAATCACCCTTTTGAAACCATTCAGTAAAATCAAATCAAATAAAAATGTTTTCTGATTTTAACAATAAATGATAAAACATTACCAAGCAGCAGTGTTTTCTTATGGCATATCTATTAGAAGTACTCAGATATCTCAGAATCACACTGAGATGAAGGATGTGAAATTCATATTGTTCGACTTAATGATGATCGGGTATGTAACTTTAGCTATGATGTTTTGGTTTTTTTTTCTGTCTCATATTTAAGGCTTAACTGACCATCTGAGGATTAAAGTTCAATGCTTTATTAGTGCCCTCTGGTGGTCAAATATTTACAACAGTAGGGACGAGGCCCATGTTAAAAGTGATTCATAAAGGATTAAAGACTAGGACGAAGGTACAGAGAAAATTGGAGCTTATTACCAAACGAAAATAATCAAAATACCAGTGGAAACATACAAAACCTATAATTATAACAAGAGTTTGATTACTGTAAATGGCAATAAAGATTTTTCCACTGGACTCAGTAGTGGCATTTTTGAAGGACATGTGCTCATCAGTACTTTGACTGATGCAAAAAGTAATAATACTCCACAACCTAAAAACTTTGTGAGGGAAAATTTGAAAGAAATCAAAGGTATTAGGCAACCTATGATAAATATCTTGTTGGTCTCTGAGCAACAAGATATTGTTGCTCAGAGACCAACAAGATCTTGGTCTCAGTAAATAACTAATCAGTAAATAACCTTTACTGATTATTGCTTGCTCAGTCAGTTACGGCTCTTATGAATCAAATGGAAACCATCTGTTGGTCTCAGCCTCAATCCATCCCACAACTAGCTTCAACCTGCTTCAAAAAGTGGAGAAATTAATGTAATATTGTTTGGCAGTTGCATAAATTACTGTATCCATGCGTGACATGGAGGTGATCAGCCTGTGTTCTCCTGAGGCGTTAATGAAGCCTGCTTCAGTCGTGACATTCAGTCCTCATTGTTGACTCTGGTGTCTCTCGACTTCCTTTTGACAGTACCAACAGGCTCTAAATAGGATTTATGTACAGTTAGTTTGCTGGTTGACTAAGCATAGTGACACAATGTTAAGTAAAGAAGGTGTTTGTACTTTTGGGCTTTCTGGGCAGACTTTAAATCCAACTGGGAAAATAAATAACTATCTCAATAGAGCTTGTCAGTGGGCGGGAGCATGAATAGTGGAACTAAGAAAACACAAGTACCAAAATAAGCAGATGACACAATACTGGCTGCAGTTATTCTTGTTGCATGTGCATCTTTATTTTCCTCATAATTTCCTTCTAGTAAACATCCCATTAATATGGCTGGATGCAGCACTCTGAGAAGTCTGCTGGACAATTGTCAAGCCAGCCAGGAGTATGCCAGCAAAAACAAATTTCAGTGTTAAAAATTGAGTTTTAATGGATCTTCTTTAATATTTTTAAAAGTCAGATTTTGAGGTTTTCATTCCAAGTAATGTTAATCAACTTTGACAAAAATAAGTACTTGAGGTTTAGCGCTTTGCATAAGGAGAATCTTACATTTATAACTGAACACAAGCTTCACATTTTTAATTTAATTAGTTGAGTAATTTAGTTTTTCCATGACAATAACTTACTAAGTTGCACATGTACATACCTTTTCCAATAATAATGTTTAAAATGTTCTTCTATACAAGTCTAACTTTGAAGGCTTGTTAACCTGAAGAAGACAAAAACACAAATGTAGGCATTCTTGTGTTCCAGTGACACTTTGTAAGTAGATACAAGATAATTAGCCCGAGGTGATTCCGTGTGTGTGGGGTTACAGGCAGGACTGCCTCTGTGTTTTACATCTTCGTGAGGGGGATGATCGAGCAGGTCATCCTGACAGCCTGACAGGGGGGAGCTTATAGCGGAGAGAGAGGGCGGCTGAGTGAGAGAGGGAGAGTTGGGTGATGAGATGGAGAGAGGCAGGAGATCAGTGCGCAGCAGATGCACAAGGTGCTCCTTGTTCGCTCTCAGATCTGTAGCAGTATTAGTCACAGATTAGACATGAGCAACCTCGAAAAGTAGCCTCTTACAGTGGATACAAACCCGGTGGATTGTACTTGTCTTTCTCTTGGACTCCAGGTCACTGGAAACCCGGGAGGTTATTATTTTACGCACACGTGCTCAACGCAGTTCCCTGGATGTTGGGATTAAAAAACCTCTCGGATCTTTTCTGGCACAATGAGACTCGTGAATTTAATGGATCTAAGCACCAAATAGGAATCAAATCTATTTTCGGGCAGCGCTTGCAGCCGGCATGGCTTTACCAAACTCACCGGGCTCTCCCGAAGCAGGGAAGCCCAGCCCCAACGTCATAGACCTGGGGACTATCTTTGTTGACTCGGACATCATATTTGGGTTCACAAGTCACCTTCTGAGGAGAAAAGCAAAGGTAAGAGTGACTCTTCGAGGATGAATAAATACTTGAGGGAATATGATGAGGGAAAACAGTTGGGATCCAGAAAAATGATGCGCGCAGGAGCGCTCCTCTCCGGGATTCAAACGCATCTTGCAACATCCCTTCTCTTTATCTCTGATTAATTCAAACTCTTCATTTATTTTTATTTTTTTCGTGGAATTCTAAATCTCAGTTTTTTATTTTTCATAAATATAACACAAAATGTATGTAAATCTCTACAAAAATGCAACATTATGAATAAGGACATACATCGAAAAGCAGAAGATGATTATCGTAAAGCGTTCTGGACACGTTTGTGTGAAACAGAGATTGTTCTACAACGCTCTAAGGGTCTTGAGGTTATCTCCATTTAACCTCAAAACTATTAGAGAAGACGTTTTCTGGCTTAAGTTGGAGTTTAACATGGCATATAGTCTGTAATATGAAATGACACGTACAAAACTAAGGACAGGGACAATTTAGAAACCCTTTTCAGGGGTGGCTACTGTGGCTGACATCACCCGTATGAAATATTCAAAGTTTACTAATTAAATATTAAACCCATAGTAAAACCCTTTAATGCAGGCGGAGAAATGCCGTTTTGTTCTTTACCCGGACGATGGCGCCAGAGTCCCACTAACGACGCGCAGGGGTTATGCTCTTGGACTGAAAGTCGTTTAATTTTTGTTAAACTACCTTCTTAGTTATAAAATATTCTTCTTTAAAAAAAAAAAAAGTCATTGTTTTAGATTAATCATCTAAAATTAATCTACTCGACCTAATTTCAGGATTATAAATTAGCATTTTTAATTTCCATATTTTCATTTAATGCGTAGAGCAACATGTTTACGTACTTATACGAGAATAATAGAGGAGACGTCTTAAATACTTTAAGACGTCTCTTTTAATTTAAAGTTTAAAGAGCTTTTAAACTTTCTACTCTAGAATAATGAGACCCCACCCCGGGGGAGAAAGTTTGTTTAGCCCTCCCACTTTAGCAGGGTACACCGCCTCCTCTATTGATCTGCCAAAAACTCATGCGCAGCTTGCAAACTTATGGACACGCTCACTTGTTACTTTCGCTGTGCAGCTCTTGCCAACGTGCAATGTGACAGATGACAGTGAGTCTAATCTTCAGAGTAGCCTATGGCTCTGCCTCGCGTTTTTCAGTTTGACTTTGACGAAAGATTCTCCTGAAGGTGCAAACCTTGGATCTGGGAGAATGAGAACGTTTGAGGGCATTTTGGCTTCTGATGGAGAAGACCTCCACAGCCGCGTGTTCACTGTAAGTGTGTCACAATCGGGGTGAACTGTTGACTATGTCTCCATTTGCGTTTAACCTGCACCTCTCTATTTTGCGCACTCTAAAGGCGCTCTTGTTCTCAGGCTTACCACTGTCACCTATGTCGCATGAACTGCTCACCTGATAAACTTTTTTTTTATCTTGTGCTGAAGGTGGAGGGATGCCCCGGTGGAGAGTCCGTGGTGAGTCCCAGGAAAAGATTTCACTCCGCGGAGGAAGCGAGATGCAGCAGCCGTCCTCCACCTGAGGGCGCCGGGTCAGTTTCCATCACCGAGTCGGAGGAGAAAGGAGACTTTTGCCAGCAGTGCCAAAAGAAGGTGTCCGACCTGAAGAAACAGGCGCACACTCTGGCTGACCACAACTCCTTAAAGGTTAGTTTATATTCCCTCAGGCAAATCTTCCTTCCCCATTTAGTTCCCCCACCATATATTGAGGCCAGTACCCCATGTTGGTCCCATGGGGTTTTCTCAATCTGGTCGGGTCTAAGTGGGCATGGGCTTACAATACCCTGATTGTTAAGGACCAATTTGTCTTCACTAAATACAACCTATCTGGTAAAACCAATTGGACACCTTAAATTGTACAGTACATTTAGGACCCATGTGAGGTAGCTGGGATCCCACACAGTGTTGGGTACAATACTGATAAGAGATGGGCAGACAATAGTTCCCACATGGTATGGTTCAGAGGCCATACAATGGCCTCAGGTAATGTTTTGCAAATGTTCAATGAAGGATAACCTGTGTCAGTCCTATATGTGTAGCTCAAAGGGAGAATTGCTTGTCAGGAGTTTAACGTACACTTTCAACATGTGGTCCATCCTGGATGGAAATATAACCTGTGGCAGCAAAACTAATCTGGCACTCTGCATAGGTGTTGGCTGGCTGTTAAGAAACTGATTCTCAATTGCACATCACTTTTAGGTACCATAGTAGTTCCAACTGTTTTAACCACAATTTGTAACATGTGGACAATATCAGCTGGGAAGCATTTTTAGCCGGTGTCCTATAAAATTGGCCCATATATGAACATATGTGTGGAGAAGGTGGTTTTGGACTCCTGATTATTAATTCTCACTCTGAGTTGCTGAAACACTTCTTTCAAGATGCTTGTCTCCTTCAGTTGTTATTGCCCTTGTTATTCACTTTGGGTTGAAGGACAATGAAGCTCCACTTGCTATTTTCTAACAGAACCTAGAAGACTCTCATCATTCTCTTGTGACATTATTTATTGCTCTACTTGACTTCAAATGCTGGCCTTGGATGTGAAACTGGACGCTTTTGAGACATTTAAAGTGGCCCCTTTGTTCGACCAAACAATGCTTATCTTTTTTTATGTCGCTGTTGGGTGTGGGGGGCGTGGGGGGTGTCCACGGGCCTGAAACGAGTGAGCCGCTCACATTGGAGGTTAAGGAGGAAGTTCAGTCCCAGTCGGCCTTCGATGTCCATTGAAAGTGTTCCTGTGCTGCTGCTCCCAAAATTCCCATCACTGTTAAATATAGGTCTTGCCCCCACTGTTGTGGCGGGCTGGGTTTGCCCTCTGGTCCGTGCTCCTTTGTTGTAATTTTTTGTCATTAAAGGGGGGAGAATTTCAGCATGAGATTGAGTTACTTCACTTTAGGGTTCACCTGTAATCCCACAGCACCTGTGGTTCACCCAGGAGCAGCTGTTCAAAGGGACAAGGGGACATTTCTCAACCACCTGGACTCCTTATGTGTGGTCTGTCCATTATGGAAAGTTCAGAGCATATCTGTATTCAGCTATCAGGTATATCCACTTCATATATCCATAAAGGTTTCACTTGAGTTCTGTCATCTGTCATTGGAACTGACCTCTTGTGTTTAGTGACAGACACTCTGGCAGCACTTTGTGGCTCTCTCCAGGTGCTCTGTGAGGAAGAAAGAGATGAAGACCTCCTCTTTACCCACTATTTGCTCTTGTTGATGGCTAAATGAGGCCTTAATTCCAGGGTGGCAAGCAGTGATGGCTGGATACTGTTGTTGTGCAGTTGCTGTGGTATGGCCTCCTCTAGGCTAAAGGATAAAAACCTCATTGTCTTTTTGAGGTTTGAGTAGCTCACCTGTTGGGCCTCATAGGATGGATGATTGGTTCCAAATTACTTCCTCCATGGAGGGTATAAGGTCAGCGGGGTCATTCATGGTGCCTGCTGGTGTGTCTGGGATCCTGCAACCTGCTTTGATTTGGACAGTGTTTGGGTCTGTCCTGGGAAAAACCAAGAGCGGAGACTGTTTACCCGAGGTCACACTTCCCCACCCTCCCAATCTGCCTGCAGACCCGTTTTTTTTGTCTTAAGAGGAAGTCACTCAGTCCCCAGACATCCCCTCTCTCTGCATACTGTATTGTTTGAATACAGTAGTAGTATCAGGAGGACTAAAATTCAAGGAAGAGTGAATGTGCTTTTCAACATCAAGCCTGCTGGAGGGAAAGTTGACTTTTCACACACTCTGAAGCCTCCCAGACAGTTTTTTTTTTTGTATTTTCCTGTTTGGGTCTGGAGGAACGTGCTTACAGTATGTCCCACAATAAAGCCGTGGAAGCGAGGGCCTCTCCCTTTATGTCTGCGATTCAGCACAGCTTTGTACCAGTTGGGTGAGGAAACAATGTGCAGGGAAAAATTGGTTAACAAAGTAGCTTGCAAAAGTATTTATATTAAAATGTATGCTTTGAATGATGCAATGGTAAATCTACAAATTTCAATGTGTTTTCCGGATATTTTATATGTCAGACCAATGGAAAGTGGGGCTGTAAAGTTTAAGTGCAACAATACATTTTTTTTTTTTTTTTTTATAGAATCCAGACCTAAATCCAATTGAGATCTGGTCATGGTCTTTATCCAATCTGATTGAACTAGAGCTATATTGCAGAGAAAAAAGATACAAGTCTGGAGATGTGGAAAGCTGGCAGAGACATTCTTTGAAAACTTGCCACTGTAAATGCAGAGCAAAACAGGATTCTTTAAAGCAGTGGTCCACAACTTCTAACTGGGACCCCCAGTTCTTGGACTGAAAACATTTTTTTGGCCACCATCATCACCAAAAAATGCTTACATGCACACCTGTGCAGACACAAAGATGCAGAGTTGCATACGCTCATGCCTATGTGCACTTTTGAGCTTGCACACATTTGGTACCAATACCAAAAAGAACATTTCACTAATTAATCCTTATTTTATTTGCATTCCTACAATTCCTTCTTTCTTTCCTTCATGCTGGATGCCTCAACACATTTCATGTTGTCCAGACATTAAATGCTTCTGTCTAAATGTATGTACCAACCCCCATACTTTATTGAATCAAGGGAATTCACTTATTTGATTTGCATACCTAAAACTGTGATGATGAGTGATTCAGTCATTAGTGGTAGACTGTCTGTGTTCCTTAATTTGAATAATTTTAAACTGCTTATTATGGCCAAACGTGGCCGCTAAGGGATGATTTTAGAAAAAGATTAGTGCTTAAAACTCCACATCAAAGAAACCACTAAGCTTCTTACTGTAATCAGAGGATCTGTCAACAATTGCTGCAAAATGATAGGAGTTTGACTGGAACCTCCGCCCACAAAGTCTCACTGCAGAGCGAAAATCTCTGACATGAAAGAATCTCTATTATGAAGTTAAAAGATACACTGGTATCTTGGTTAGATGCAGGAAAAATAACCAAATTGTTTTCCTGTAGCAGACCTGCCATCTTCTTAGTGAGCTGTTTGCACAGGAGCAGAGGGAGGCCTGAATTAGTTAGTTCACAGACCTCTATAAATGTAACAAATCATCCGCTGCCAGGAAAGATTATTATTCCTCGCCTCAGGCCAGGTTGAAGCAAATCAGACCAGATAACACACAAAAATGATATCTTTCCTGTTTGAAAGGGATCACTTTAATTGCATTTGCAGAGCTCACCGATAGATAACATTCAGAGAGAATGAAATTCAGAAAGGTTGGATTTCTTTTTGACCAAAGGGACATCTAAAATCTTAAATATTCTCTTACTTGTTTAAGCTAAATCTTGTTTGTTAATACTAAAATGGAAAAGTGGAAAAATACAGACCTACTTTTATTTGACAACATTTTGCTCTTAACATTTTATCTTGTACAATTTGATATATTTTCCTCTGCAGCTCTGATTGAGTGTTAGAGGATATTTTTTCAGCTGGCACCTTGCCCTCAGTCTCGAGTCATTAGTTGCCTCTAAAGGGTTTTCATCCATTATTTGTTAAAGAAATAGATACCCACAGCATAATTCTACCACCACCATATTTTACAACAGGCATTGCGTCTTTAGGGTGATGCTAGTGTTAGCTTTCTACCATGTGTGATGTTTTGCCTTAAACTTAAATATTTCAGCTTTGTTCTCATCTGGGTAGCACCTTCTTCTATGCATTTGTAGTGTCCTTTATCGATTGTGACAAACTGAACTTCTTATGTTCTTCCTGTGTCCGTTCTTCCATAAAGGCCAAATATGGGAAGTTTGTATCTAATAGTTTTGAGTGTTCCACCTGAGATGAGAATTTCTGCAGCTTTTCTAAAGTTGCCGAGTGCTTTTTGGCTTTGAATCTAGGTAAAATACTTTGAAAATGACAAAAAATAAAACTTGACACAGGGTATGAATACTTTGTCATCACAGTCATAGTGATATCAGTCCAGATCCTTTTAATGTCCAAGTAATAAGTCTGTGTATTGTACACTTTATAGCTTCTTAATTGTCGTATACCATGTTTATACTAGTTAGAGAAACTTGGATTCATCAACATGATTCAGTGCTTCCTATTTTCTGAGCCAATGTTGCATTGGAATATGCTGCAATGCAGAAACTGCAGATTGCTTTTACTGGTACTGTAACAGTTCCTATTAAACATTGAGATTTATGAATATAGAAGCAACCGTAGACCTTGTGAGGTAAATTAGCATGCAGACGGATTAAAAGATAATGTCCTGCAGGCCTGGGAGGGGTTGAAGCTGTTGGAGGTTAAGGTCAGCCTCGCCTTTCCTGGGACCTTTGCACTGTGGAATCAGAAACCTGGACCATTAAGCAGGCCACTGGAGACCATGTAGTGAATCTACAACCAAGTGGGATCCTGTACATGGAGAAAAAGTACACTACAGCTAATCATATCTCGTATGTATGCACAACGTGTCTCCAGCTCTTATGGATCATGTATATCCATTTGACTACGAATGTGGCTGCACAAATTAATTTATACCATCAGACTTCTTGCAGGTTTTTTTCTACTTTGAATTAATGAATTATGGGAGGAATAATTTTCATAAATGACTCACTGGGATTCATGTTGGATTTGTTTCATTTTTGTTCCTCATTTGATCATCAATCCATTCAAATGTAAGTCATGTTGGTGTGTCTGTAGGTGTCTCAGATCAGGTTCCTGAAGCAGCAGAGAAGCTCGTGTTTGATGCATTTAGATTGAGTCAAAGCCGCATGCCTTTCTTTTTTGCCCAAGGCAAAATGCTCCGTTTTATTGGAATATTTCTTTAAAGATGACAGTGATGCGCATGGATGCATGCGGATCTACAAACAACTGCAATAAACATGAAAAAGTCAGCTCGATTTAACTGCAAGGTTTCTCACGCAGATTGTCGCTTCTTCCTCGATTGCTGACCTCTGTCCTTGCAATCAGTTGTCGTAAAACGTCTGGTAGATTAGCATTTGGGGCAGGGGGTTGCTGGAACAGGTGTGCTTTGCCAATTTCGCAGCAGGAGAGCAGGATGGAGTGACTGGCAGACAGATGGAAGGAAAGACTTTGAAGAGCACTCCCGGTTGTGAAACTTGAGATAACATAGAGTTAAAACAGTTCATGGCCATATTGTTCTGTGCACCTTTAAACACCTGAGCCCCAGAGGCTCTCTGTCATATTTGTGTGTGTGCGTGCGTGTGTGTGTGCTCAGCAGCCTGTTTCACTGCAAAGAGCCTGGGAGGAGATGAGAAACGATACAGGAGAAGAGAGGAGATGAGCTGCGCTCCTGCTTCATCCCTGCATGCCGTGTGACTTCTGCTTTATGGCATGTGGCTATATTAAACTGTAGAGTAATAATCTGGTGTCAAGTTGTGCAGAGACCATAGACATCAGTCATGGTGCTACTGTGCAGCATTGTATGTTTGAGCTGTAGCAGCATGCAGTTGTTTTAGGCCAATTTACTGCTCTCTGTAGATGTTTATACATTCTCTTTCAAGCGAACGGATAGATTTTAGTGTCAAAGAATTACTTTTCTGTATCAGGCTGTGAAACCTTCGTTTTAAAGGTCAAAATCTGATTTCTGGATGTGATCAGAGATTTTGGAAAAATTTTTGGTTCATAAATTACTTTTATCCATTTTATTTGTTTATAACCTACAGATAAAATTGTAACTTATGTCCCAAAGCTGTTCATCTTTTTGATAGTAAAGCATAACTGGCAGTTAATAAGAAATTTTAATTTAAAATTAATCAATGTAATTACTTTTCATGCCACAACAAAGTACTGCTATTTCAGTATGTTGGCAATGGGAAGTGTTTCTGCATGTAACACACTTAAGTATTACTGTAAATAAAAACACTCAGGTTGATCAGATCAAATTCACTTCTAGTGACTTTTTTGACAACCAGAATCGACATGTCAACAAAAGTCTTTATTTATTAATAAATCTTAACCTGCCGTTAATTTTTTTCTTTTCTTCCAAACACTCCAGGTTAACCATGTTTTTTAAATAGTGGAACAACTGTGTCAGTTGTTATGTGTAGAGCAGTGAGTTTCTCATTCACTTCCTGCTTGCAGATTTTCACAGCTGGCTCTGCTTTCCAAGCACTTTCACCAGCCACTAGCCTCATTTTCTAGCCTCTGGACAACTCTGGAGTGACGGTCAAATCTTCACTGTGTCCGCTGCAGCTTCATTCTACATCTTTCATTTGCTGAACGGGGAAAGTGAATCAGCCCCAGTTGTTGCTCACTAGACCACTACTTATTGCAATTGCAAGGGGCAAATTGCCAAGTTAGTGCTGGTAATGGGTTCAGGCTGTGCAGTCGCAGGAGGCTGATGGGTTTCGGTTTGAAAGAGAGTGAGGCCGATGCTCATCCCCATTCCTCAGGAATCGGCTGGAATGCAACACCTGGAGTCACTGCCTCTCTTTCCGCCTACGCTGCACTTCAGGCTGCTCAGATGAGCTGCTCCACTGCGGACAGGATGAAACAGGAACTAATGCACAAACACACAACAAGACCCACATTCACAGGTTTATCAGGATGCATCGTTTTCGGGCCATCTGGTTGTTGCTGTTGTGTCTTTGGTGCTGTAATGTTTGCAGAAAGTCGTCCAGACGTTCCCAGAGTTACCTGTCAAAGAGAGCATGGCTATTCTTTTGCTGTCTCTAACTTGGTTTGCAACTTTTTCAGCTAAATCTATAATTTCTTTAACTCTGTCAGCTTCCCTTTCCCTGAAGATACAGATTGTAAGTTGTTATGCTAGGCTTTGAATTTGAAATGTTTATCCATTGCTTTCTTTTCAATCCTGCTAAAAATTATCATGTGCTAATTATTTTTACTGGTTCAATTACATTATCTTTTGATCATGATTCTGAGTTTATTCCTCTGCAATTACTCTGGATCATTCTTACATAACTGGTAGGTAATTCTCCTTGTTCTGCTGCAGCAGTCTCCAGCACCTCTGTTCTTTCAATGTCTTCCACTCTCTGTGTGTTTGAAGAATGATTATTGTACATAACAACCCTCGCCTGAAAGAGTTTGCTGCTGTTTGGCAAAGGATTACAAGTTACAAAGAGCCAGACTGAAATGAACAATGAAGCTGAAGCGCAGACTGAGAGGGCGATGTGATACAGCACTGCACAGATCTACAGAGTATGAGAACAGAGCGACAGAGGCAGAAATGTCAGTGAACAAAGAACACAAATGAAACAAGATGGGCAACCATTGGAAATGCATCGGCCTGACTGTGTGGATCTAAATATGTAACAGTAAAAGTCTGAAGTCTGAATGAGTGTTTGCTTCTTGCTGTCTTGGATCTCTCAGCATTCAGCACTATATGTCACACTGGAGTGAGACAAGCACAATCTGGGCGGTTTGCAGTCCATTATTGAGTCTGATTTAGAGTATTGGAGATACATTGTTGTTGAGATAAATTTTCAACATGGTGCGCAGACACCGATGGGCTGGAGGTAATCTCCTACTGGCTCCATAAAATGTGCTCAATTGACAGCAGGCCTTGTGGTAGCAGACAAATCGCCTGGCTTATAGCGATGTGCTGAAAGAGAATGCCAGCGTTGTGCATCGTTGCCAAGATGGATATGCAGACAGCAAACTCTGAGCTGTCTGGGTGTGGCTCCCATGTTCAGGGCAAACAGGGGTTTAGCAGAGTGTGATTCCTGAGTTGGTGCTGACTTAACCTTGTTTGTTTTATTCCTTTGACAGAATCAATAAAGAAATTACGTGTCATCTGTCAGTTCAGAAGGTTACCAGCATTTTGGCAACATGTACTTTCAGAAATAACCAGCCAGGCGAGCCTTTTTGGTATTTGCTTCTATAAAGGCGCTTTATGTAATAACTATTTATTACAAGAGAGACAACAAGCCAACTTCCGCTCTTCCGAAGCCTTAACTATTTTTATAAAATGTTTGTGCACAATAAAATGACACATTTCATTTTTGAAATGAAGCTAAAAAGAATAACAACATACCTCATTTCCTTTTTTAACTTCTCCTCAGAATTTAGATAATTGACTATTTCCAAAAGATAATTTCAAAATAAATAGCAATGGTTTCCAAATCCGTATATGTCTGAAAAAAGCTCTAATTTAATTGGCAGAGGTGATAAGACATGACATAATTCCTTTATTTATAGGCTTACAGGAGCCTAAAGAAGCACTTCTATTGTGGATGTCAGTTATATAGGAATCAGAGGTGATGTCACACTATGTGAGAGGGAGAGCAGTGGTGTGACACAGCTCTGTACTTAATATTTCCCATTCATTTTAATACTAAGAAAACATATTTATAAAATATTTTTATCTGCCTTCAGCCTCTTGTGCAGTTACTGTAATTTGTAGTTTTAATTGAAAACATAAGTTTTAGTTTCCTCTTGTGTTATGATATCTCAAAAAGCTGCAAAGTTTTCCAAGTCCAGCATGTTAAAAGATGGCAAAAGGTGAAATGCTGAAAGGTAAAACCAAACAGCTTGGCTACAATTGCTGTAGCATTTCCTGCATGTGAAGTCTCCAATCTTGAATTAAAGAACAGCCGACGTCTCTTCATAGATGTTTCGTAAGATTAAGAAAGATGAACGAACTGATTGGGGCCTCATCTGTAGTAACGATGGAAGAAAGAGTGAAGCCAAAAAGTAAATTAGCTCACCCATATGGGGGCTGGGCTCAGGTTCATCATCCATTGCAGAGTTCAGAGACAAACTGCCACTCCACCAGAACCAGGAGATGCTGAGAAAGACCCAGAACATGCTGGAGGAACTTTATTTTAAAATTAGGCTGGACCTGGGAGAGGGATGTCTAGACCTGTTATCTGGGATTTGATTTTGGAGAAGCTAAAGACCAGGAAAGGATGTATGGATGCAGTTGAATATTTCTTTTTATTCCCTAAAGAACCTTTTACAGACCAACAGCAGTACGCTGTGGTTGTGGTTTGTGGCCACTGTGTAAGTGCATCAGTTTGCTTTCACATCATATTTCTCCATTTGTGTCTGTTAGGAGGCACACAAGCATCTTCCGGTGATTCTATTTGTGTAATAGCTGATGGATTCTATGTTATGACTGGTAAACAGGTAGCGTTAACTCATCTCCCTGGACTTCCTACCTAAGCTTTGGGCTATTTTTTATCATCAGCGTCTTCATTCTGATACGTATATATAGTGCCCCATAAATCTTGGCGAGGTGTGAAAATGCCAGTCAAAGTTCACATTGCTCATGTTCATTTCATGCTTGAGCATCCAGCTCCGCGAGCGAGGGTGACTGTGTGTATTGATGATGTGCGGATGTGCGTGTAAGCACCAGAGAGAAAAGAAAGATGAAGCTCGCTCAAAGTCCCTCCATCTTTTCCACTTTGCAGCAGAAGTCATCCATCTCTCTGGTCGTAACTGCTACCAATTTATGATTGCATTATTACAGTCAGCCTTTTGTCCTCATTGTGACACACAGACACATATCTGGTGGTGACCTGTTTGCTGGAGATTGTGGCTGGACGTTGCTTTTATGTTTGTAAAGCTCAGGTGGTTTTGCTAGTTATTAGATTTTTACTTTCTAAGCTTTCAAGGACATGGAAATAAATTACATTGCAATCCCCTTTATGGAAATACCCTGCATTCTAGATTTGCTCCAAATCATTACGACGCATTGCTTTAGAAAAGAAAGCTGTTTGTTCACCTAGCATTTTTCTTTCAGCCTTAAATGGCCTGACATAATAATTTGTCTGCTGACATTTGAAAGGAAATGGCACAGCCCTGCATTCTGCACAATGGCAGCCAAGTTGGTTTTATTTCCATAAAAAAAAAATATGTTGTTGAATTTCTCAACAGGAAGATCACTGAAAAGGTCATCTGCAGCTGTATGGATTTTCATAATGGATTTTTTTTTAAGAAAAACTCAATAAAGATACAGTAGGTGTGTGCTTTTCTGAGATTGGCACCTGAGATTTTTTGAAGCAGTTCAGCAAACTTCTGTACTTTTAGGAAATAGACCATCTAAAGGGCATTTTTTGACTTTTTGCCTCTTAAAATGCTTCTTTTAGTAAAACAACGCTGTGGTGAGCAGGGAGAAGTCAGAAAATGTTGAAACATTTTCCAGTTCAAATGTTGAAATGTTTTTCTTGCAGTAGAAAACTTTCTCTAGAGCCAAATTCACCAACATGCGCACACATTTTTACAACAATATACAGGTCTGTAGGCAATTTGAGATTAAGTGCCTTACCAAGGGGCACATCAACATGTGACAGGAATGGAACCTACAACCTTATGATTGCAAAACAACTATTCTACCACTGAGACAGTCCCCCTATGTGGAGTCTAATGTCATCATACAGCACATAAACACTTGTTAATATTGGTTTATTTGGCAGATTTTTAAAAACAACTGGTTGACGAAAATGTAGCCAAAAAGATATTAAAATAAAATGGTGTTTGCAGTTTGAATCTGGTTTCCTATTATTCTTTCACAGAAACAACAAAAGCTGTTTTGAAGACTCCCAGGAAGAATCCTGCCATCACGTCCAAATGAAACTGCTCACCAAATATTTTGTTGTCTTTTGCTCTCCTGTCTGCAGCGACTTGGACCAAGAATTACTGATGTTCCTAAAAACAGCCACACATGGATAATTAGATTTATATTCAAATAGCAGAGCTTTACTGCCTTGAAAAATGTTGACATCTTGAGATTGTCATGACTCCCAGCTGATGCTTGTTGAAGTAAACCTTCCATCTCCTTTCTTTTATGATCGGCCTCCCATTAATAGATATGTCCTTTATGCTTCCTCTCTTGTTGTCGCCGTTCTGTTTTATGATGTCACTCTCTTTGGTGGAGAGCTCTGGGCTACTTTATCTCCTTCATGTGTGCCGAGCTCTTAAACTTAAACCTTTCTGTTTACGAGTCCCAAACTGCCTCTTCCCGTCTCTCTACGTTTCCTGCTCACCTCAGCATCGCCTGTAAAAGATGAGGCATCCTGCTTGTTCAGGGAACTTTGTGGTGCAGACCCCCCCAGCGAAACGAACAGCTCCCCTGCTGAGAGTGACATCAAGCTCGCAGAATTTCCTGTGAAGAGTGTGGGCCGTTGTGTGGCTCCCCACGTTTATCCTTATTCAAAGGCCTATTTTTAAATTTAAGTTAGGAAAGTCAAGATTTTGGAGTTGTTAAAGATTAGGCGTTTGCTAGTGTTTAATGACCTGATGCCACAATAACCAGTAAAGATTTTTGTTTTTCATTGTTGGCGAAAAAGGCTTGTATCTTTTGATGGATGATCGTCTTCTGTATGAATCATTTAAAAATGCCTTAATAGGCATCAAATACTAATGTTTGGAGATACTGACATGCCCACCTCTAGTAAAAGGTTTGTTTGGTGAATGAATCTAGTAGAGTTAGGTTGTCTCAAAATTTAACTTTGATTTCAGGTTGGTTTTTGTTAGGGTTTCACACCTGCATGTCGATCTTTGTGCCATCTTTAAGGTTTTGCAGTTAGTCTTTGAAACAAGCTTCAGGGGTCCTAAGTAACTCTTGTCTCGGTGACATCTAAATCAAAATGACAGATCGTAACTGTTGTTTACTGCTCTAAATTTATGTATCAAACGAAAACATCACTGGAATGCCTTTGAACATGTCTGTGCAACACGGAAATGCTGTCCCTCAACAGATTCCTGGCACTAAAGGGGTGGAAGTTCCTGGGAAGCACACCTGCGCTTGTGAATTTGATGAATTCCTGTTACATTTTAGTGGTGAGAACAGGAGTTGATGCTGTGCTGCTCGCACCTTTGATATTTTGCTCTTATAAACATAGTTAAAATAAGATTTAGAAGTGTTTTTTGTTTTTTTTCTACAAATATGTTGTACCTGATGTGATATTTTCTAAAGGTAAATGTTTAGCATATCATGTTTATAGGTTATTTTATGCAGAAATCCCCATTTTACAGCTTTTTAATTATTAAATTTATTGTGGCCAAAAAAGCAAGTTGAATGTACTGCTAAACTTGGAACTAATATGAGTTCAAACACATGTGTGGTTTTATATCTTCACTGTTTTTAAAGCAATTTCACATTTAAGCAATATGGAGACAGACATTTTTCACCTGAAATGATCCACTCCATCAAGATCTTAAATGTTACTTATGTTACATTTAACTTTATGGCGTTGACAAGGAGGCGATCGCAAGGAATGGTAGTGATCTTCATGCAGTAATTGGTGAAGCCCATGTACTATACTAGATTTTCTACCACGCTTTACTTTTTCCTTCCATTCAACTTTCGATTTTTATGCCAGGACACAGAACCTTGTCTGTTCTGTAGCAATGACTGTTTGTGGCTTACCGACCTTGTGGAGGATGTCAGTGATGGTCTGATGGACAGCTGTCAGTAGTCTCTCCTTGACTGTGTCAGTCACATCAGGGATAATATTTTATATTAAAAATCTTTTCTGTTGTCTTATTATATTTTAAAGAAATACAATTATCAAAATTACCTGAAATATTTTGTAATGAATCTACATATGATAGGAATTTATCTACTTGAGTTGAACAGTTAAGCTTTTCAATGATATTGTTACATCACTGTGATGCACCTGCGTCTCCAGTAACGTGTGACTTTCTGACACAAATAGGTAAACGCATTTCTTCTCAGATGTGCCTTAACATTTCCGCTGGGGTTGTGAACCAAAGTCACACGGTCATTACCATGTCCATGTTGCCCCTTTCCTTCCCCTTTGGTCCAAGGCTGACCCCTCAGCTCTCCCTCGCCCCATGCAGGGCCTTTATGTCTTCATCTCTTTGTGAGAGCAGGGCTGTTTTGGCTGCGCAGTCCAGCCGAGGGCTGAATTGTGGACACACTTGAACTCCCACAGATGCAGACACCACAGACCAGGTTTGAACTGAATTTGACCCATCTGATGTGTTCGCCTGTGTGTCTGTCTCTTTTGTGTACTCGGCACGCAAACATTTGCACAACTTAGAAACTAATTGCACGTTCTTGACAGAAGGTGGTTCCCACACTAGACTGTAATATAAAAAGTAATTCCCATTCTAATTGTTAGGCCAGAGGGTGTCATAAAAGCAATAAAGTAGCTTTTAAAAGTCATGCTATGGTGCTATTTGGATGGAGAGCTGAAAACCCCTGGAGCAGTGGAACAATGCTTAATTAGCTCATAAACAAAGGCTAGTGGGGGATCAAAAAGGGCAATCAAAGTTTCTCACTCCTTTGAAATTCTCACACCGTCTACAAAGCCATCTCTAATGGCTCCGTCACCCTGGTTGTTGTATCTTACTGTGGTGTGCTTCCTGACAACATAAAAGACGCAGATTTCAAAAAGAGCTTCGGACAGGAGATCCAAGCCGTGAACCACTCCCCTCTCCAGCCTTCCTCTCTCTGCGAGACGTTTATCCTCTGCTTACCCTTGAAGTTTGATGTTTGGGTCCCCTCAGTGAATGCCGCTGCTTAAATCTTTCTCGTCTCAGTCTTGTGTCCGTGAGGCTGTTTGTTTTGGACAATGGACTGCGACAGGCTTTTGAAAGCTTGTCTGGACGACAGGTGTGCATCAGGTGTGTGTGTATGCTTCTCTGTGGTGTTTTTGGAACACATCATTGTGTTATATTTTTTTAATGCCTGGACACGAGCCTCTTTAAAGAAAACAGACACGAGGACAGCATGGCAGCAGGTCGGAGGCAATCGCTGCTTGTTTGTGCGACTATGTTATCATCTCCTGTTTCCTGTCAAAACAGGAAAGGACAGGGGCGAAAATGGAGGAGTAGGAAAGTGCTGCCTTGATGTATGTTGGCTGGAGGTCCAGCTCTGGCTGACGGTGACCCTCCCAGTCAGGAAAAACAGACCTGTTCTGGGTGTAACCCACAGTGGGATACTTCACGGCGTTATTTTTATCACTTTTACAAAGCGCAGCAGGGGGATGCCTTTCCCAGCTGTTGACACAGGTTTGGGTAATTTTTGTCTCTAAAACAGTGCAGGAGATCTGAGAGACATCCCATCTGGCCGTGTCCCGTTGGCTGGCAGCCTCACATGTCTCTGTTTAGGAAGGGAAATCCTTTTTGGCGTGATGTTAATCATAAAAGCGAGACACTCCTTCTCTCTGGGTGATCTCTAGACCTCAATCACAATACCTTTTCCGTCAGGCTGGAGGTGTCAAATGATTTTATCCATCCATCACACACGTTCTGTAGGTCTTTACAACAGGACGGCGCAGGCACAGAGTAGAGCTGCAAAAAGCTTTGTTTTAGAGTGCAGCTTTGAGGAAATTCTGATCAGTGGAGAGCTATGAGAGCACTGATGAAATATCAGGTAAGAAAAACAAGTAAGTCAAAAAAAGGACAAGACCTTGTCAGTTCACGTTAGGCGTTATTCAAAATCATTACCATTTTAGACCTGCTCTTATAGTTTAAAATCCTCTAATAGAGATGCTAGAGAAAATGTCCGAGGTATCGACTTTATGGAGCACAAGCACTTCCCTTCCTCCACTCCTTACTGCAGACAGCACATACAACACATTACAGTTGAATACAAATTAACCAAACTAGGCTGGCTTTGAAAAGTTATCAGTTATCAAATAACACAACCATAAAGTGGAAACTAAAGGAGTTTCATTCATCACTTTTATTTTCTTAACATTGTTTTAAAACTACGATTGTTTTGTGTTAATGTCTCGTAGAGTATTGTCACAAATTTGCCTCGAACCACCACAAAGTTAGGAGATATGTATTTATACCTCTAATGACTCATTATGCATATACGACACATACATGCAGATGCAAGGAACATATTGGAGTTCTTTGCTGCCACCTAGTGGTGCGTTTCATTCAGATTTACAATTTAGCTAATTTGCATTTTAAAAAGCTACATTTCTGTCTCCTACATGACCTTTGTTCAAAGGACCAATTTGTGTACATTTTTGAGTCTGTTGGATAGTAATGTGTTATGCATTTGATACAAGATTCAGGTAGTAAAGAGTTAAGTAATCAACGACAGCCTAGTTGCTTAGCAGAAAGCCCAACTAATTGCCCAGTAATAAAGAGAAGAAAAAGGAAAATGGAGCTAGTGGCCTTTATTCACAGCAATCGGAGAAGAAACTAGCAGAGTGAGATCCCAAGGTCAGACAGGGCCACTTTTACTTCACTTAGTGCATCCCACTAATTTAGTGATTTGTTGTAAGTATCACCATTTAATTAAATTAAATACTGCAAACATTCATACAAATTAAATGTAGACGAAACCTGGACAATGAGCGCTCTTACAGAGTTATTACAGATGTTTCTTTTAGGGATAGAAAGGCTTGTTTATAGCAGTCTATGTTGCTGCAGATCTGATTTCACCTCTGACTGAAGCCTTTTTGCACCTGCTATGACAATACTACTCACTACATACTAATTGTCAAGTTTTCAGCTGATCCCTATAGCTACTCAGAATAAGGTAAAGGTCCAACCCGCCCACAAGGATACATGCAGTGATCTTAAATGTTCATCTAACACAGGCCTGAGTGACCACAACAATATCCTGGATAAGAAAAAGATTGACCGTTTCCTGTTGTTTATGACATTTTTCATGGTTTGATGAACAAGAAACCAGACGGTAAACACTAGCAGTAGCTCCTTCAGCTTGTAGTTTCCAGATTGGCAGCGGGGGACCTGATCTTCTCTCCGTGACCCAGATTAAGACACGTGAGCTCTCTGTCTGAGGTCAACACCATCAGCACGGAGGTCAGAGTTCAATTGTCTTTCTTGACGGGGCTTTAGTTGGGGTTCTCGATCTCCGGCAGAAGGCCACACCAGAGCTGACCCCTGTGAGTTGTGAAATTAGCTACCCTTTGACCCCTTCGCTCCAACAATCAAACCCGGAGCACGGTGAGGGCGTGCTTCTGCATCTCCTGATCTGCTTCACATCTGACTTTGTGAAGGTGTGTCTGAAAAAAGTATGGATGTAGCATGTTATTCAGTCTTGCATGAAGTCATTAGTTGTAAGAAGAAACTCATGAGAGGCAAGGAGATGAAACTGCATCCTAAACTTGATACCTTTAGGTTTATATCCCTGTCTTAGTCTCATAAGTCTCTGTCTTCTCTGGTTATTTGCTCAGACCTGTGTTTAATTCTATTATATGCCGTCTGTTGCTGTATTCATTCATGAATACATATAAATACTATTGTAATATTCAACAAAATATGCAAATCACATTCCAGATTGAAAGCTTTCACTTTGGCACATTCTGTCATCATGTTGCCTCTTCTTGTGCCGTCCAGCTGTTAACAAGCTGCAGTCTCAGGATTGCATGTCTTCCCATCAATCTTTACTTTTTCTGAGATCTGTTGTTCGGACAATTTAGGTGAGCAGACAGAAAGCACTAACTTCAGGGTTTCCCATGTCGGTGCCTCTGACATACACACTTGAAAAAGTGTTCACAAAGCATGGTTGCCATTTTACAACCACAAACTTTTGCATTTTTTATTAGGGTGTTGTGTGGTACACCAACGCAAAGGAGAGTATAATTGTGAAGTACGAGGAAAATTATTGTTGACTTTCAATTTTAAAAAACATATAAAGGGTGTAACACGCAAATGTATTTAACTCAGCTGAGTCCATACACTGTGGATTCATCCATCACTGCAACTGTTTTTGGATTTTGAGTTCGATTTATCGATCCTATACAAGTCACACAGACTTTTCAGGTCTGGGACTTAGAAGCTAAATTCTCCTTTGCAAAGAAGCTCATGTTTGTTCAGAATAGATTAAAAGCATTTTAAACATCAAGTTTTATGTGCTGACGGAGATTTATAATTGGGTTAGGTCTAAACTTTGACTAGAACCTCATTGTGCTACGATATAAATATTCCGTTGTTTCTCTGGCTGCATGTTTGGGAAGATCTCCTGCTGGAAGGTGAACATCCACCACAGCCTCAAGTCTTATCTAGTGTAGGTTTCCTTATTCCTCTAAAGAAATATATCACCACTGCCACCACCCATTCTTACCACCACACGTTTCAAAATGCCGGACTTAGTATTTTGCATGTAAAAAGTAAAAGTTTAATTTAATCGAACAATAGCAGCTTCTGGCACATGTTTGCTACCCAGCACTGATTGTGATACACTCTAATCATTTCTTGTGACTTTCTTCTTGGCTCTCTTCCCTAAATGGACAGATTTATTAACAAATTCTCAAATCGAAGTTGTTGATCTTTGCAGCTCCTTTAAACTCACACCTATGGGCAATTTAGAGTGATGTACTAACAGGCATGTTATTGGATTGTGGAAAGAAGCCAAAGTTCCTGGAGAAAACCAACACATGCACATGGCTTTACATAAAATGATTCTGACTGGGAGTTAAACCCAGGATTCCTCTGCTGGCACGCAGCATTGATGATAACTGCTGCACCAGGCAACCCTTTGAATGATTTTATTACTAAAATCAAATGGAATACAAAATAAAACTAATTTTAATCATATTCTTTGGACATACTGTGAGTTATAGAGGAGATAACTGCAGAGAGCGACACCAAATCATAGAAAACTGAATTTGCATATTTCAATTTTTTGGTGAAAATGTTTAAGGAGCTTTGACTTATAGTCCACGACTATGTTTGCAGGATTCTTATTGTTCCTAAAACACAAAGTGAAAAAATGTGCATGTGGAAAAATTTTGATAAGCTAAGCATTTTCAGTGATGGTGAATGAAAATCTTGCAGTCAATAAGTGGATTAGCCTGTGCTATTCTCCACAGAGACAGTTCAGCCTACTTCCTTATCTCACCGAGATTCACAAAATATGTCTAGACTTCTCAATTAGCAGAGAAAAAAACTAGATACTGGTTGGAGCTTATCTTTCGTTGTTTTGTTTTATCTCTATCTTTTACTCTTGCCAGCCGTCAGTGTGGATTTTTTTTTTTTATAAACACACAACAGTTTTCCATTAATATATCATCCCTGACTGAAAGCTCTGGCCTGATGTTTTGTGTTTCTATTATTAGAGATAATTGTGCTCTCTGACAAGTTATTGGCATGGTAATGACATCTTTTATGATAAATTAGTACCCCCGCTCTGTGGTGTACCTACACTATAATGTTTTACCAGACTGACTCTGCTGCTGCATTGTTCTGAGACACAATGTGTGTCACTCCATGCGACAACGCTCTGCAGAATGGATGTGGATGAGGCAGGAATGCTCAGCCTGGCTCAGGATTTTAGCATATAAGGAGCTAGAATGAGTATTCCTATAACCCCTACACATTTATGATGTTAACCAATTTGCCCGTCGCTCATATATCTTTACTGGTGCAGGTACTCGCAGGTGAAAATTGAGACATCAGGCAAATAAAAAAAGTGCCACTCTCAACAATAAGCACTTACTGCACCTCATTATGTGCTTCTCTCCCCACACACTGAACCTACTGAGCCACCATGACTGTGTGGAGAGAGATGATGGGAGGGAGACTGAAACTCAGACACTCTCAGCAACAGAAAAATATGAATATTTATTCTTTATGGTGGCAGCGTTCCAGGATAATCACCATACTGTCTATTGGAGGGAGAAGTGGACAGAATTAATAATGAAGGATACTCAGCACATCATTTTGTGCCCACCTCCCCATCAATCTGGTCAGATCCAGGAGTATATATTTATTTATTACAACAGGAACATAAAGTCAGGTTCATATTAGGCTTGAGCCAGTGTGAAATTCTCTGGGTAGGCTTGAGCAGTTTCATGCTGTTTGCACTCAAATTTCAAACAAAAATGGCTGTATGCAGTGGGACAATTATAATGGAAACTGGATTATTTTTCAATCACCAAAAAGCAAAATATATATCACTAAAATGAAATCAGACTTTATTTTTTTTTATTCTTTTTTAGCGCTAAAAAAGGGAGACGCCTACCATCACAGACAAGAAGTGAATCTAACCAGATCTTATACAGCCTCTCAGCAAAACGGAAAAGTTTGTTGTTTTTTATCCCTGTGGTCATACGATGTTTTGCATCACCTAAGTTCTGCCTCCTTGCTGATGGGAGTGAGAAGATTGTTCAGTTCCTGTATCTGTTACAAAGAAAAAGGCCCATTGTGTGAAAATATGTGAATGTACTGTGTGTAAAGACACGTGATTGGACTTGACCTTGGTAAGCGCCTCCACACATCACCTGTTTAAAATGAAAAGCTATCGCAGATGTTTGCGCTAATCCTTTTATGAGAACTCTATATTCAAGAAAGAATTTTATGTAAATTGTACGTTTTGTGATTCATATCCTTAAACTGTTGTCCACTTGTTTTGGCACTGTCCCTTTGTTAATGCTTTTTGGCAGAAACTGTGTGACTTTATCCACAACAACATAGAAGCACAATTTATGCTGTTATGGGAAGATGTCTTACTTGGTCTCACTAAAAGCATGCTCAGCAATTCTGAGTTTCTCATAAATCCTTTATTGTTAATAGCTAAATATCATATTCATCGTTCCAGGTAGGAAAACCATGCCTTGCTGCGTTTTACAATGAAGTTAAGTTTTATATGCGGACTATCAAAGACTCTGACAAAAATAGCTATTAAAACAATCGAAATCTGTACTGCTTTGAATGTACTGTTGGGAACCGAAGCTCCTTGGCTTTTTCTTGAATACTATATATCTGTATTTATCTGTATTGGTTTTTCTTGAGGCATAACAAATGTTTCACTCTGTCGTTATACAGTGTAAACCAGGGGTGCTCGAACTTTTTGAGACCAAGATCTACTTTTTCCCTCGCCAGCCTGCTGAGATCTACCTCACAACACAAAGACATAAAAAAATGTAAATTAAACTCCAGTGACTTATTTTATATGCAAATATACATCAGTTATAGCAGAAATAATAAAGTGCTAGAAAACCTAACGCAGTTTCTTCCTCAGTGAGATTCTGACACTGGGAGGAGGTTACTGGTTTCTCAGTCAGAAGCTGGTTGCAAACTTGACGCCAGCAGGTGTCAGTCAATATGAACTTTGACCTCAATATGAGAAACTACAGACTGATAGGAGGAATCAAAGAGCTCTGTAAAGGTAAAGGCAAATCTTCTGAAGTTGGGATATAATTAATTTAATTTCACATAATTATCGCGGTAGAAACCATTTGTTTGTTAAGACTTAATGAAATATATTTGTCCTGTTTGATGTTTGTTGTGACGTAAACTCACAAACGAACGAGGTAATTAGTCCAAGTTTGTCGTTTATTGAACGTTCAGAAACTACAGCGGAAGTGATGAACCACAGCAAAGGTAAAGGAAGGTAACATAACCCGAAAGGTGATCAACTCAAAATCTCCCTCTCGCTCTCTCTCTCTCTTTTTTAAGCACACCCGTTGCCGTGGCAACCGCCTGAGCCCCGCAAGCCGAGCAGAGTTTACGTTGAAAACATAACGTTCAGTCCGTTACAATATCAGGTTTCCAGGCTTGATATTTATTTCTTGATTCTTAATAAGCCTCTCATGAACACAGCGGTGGTTGAGCAGCTGATTTAAACTCCTGCTCTGCTCGTCACTCGGTCTTTGAGTCCCTTTTTCTTGTTAACGGAACCGAAACGCACTGAATTGCGCAACACCTTGTTGAAACAATAATTACTGAGATTATTAATTTTAAACGTTTCGTTGATTCTTTTTTTTAATTATTATTCTTTAATGAAGCTACAAACGTTTATGATCTTAGTGAATATTTTTGATAAACATGACTCCACCACCTTCTTGCTGACGTCACAGCCATGTTGGGACGTCAGCAACTACTCCATCCATCTGGACCATCCAGGGTTGCACAGTCATCAGTGAACAAGTCTGTTTGAAAGTGAATCTTCATGTCCTGCTGGGCCCACTGCCACCGTTTCTGCCTGTGAGCTCTGGTTAGTAGTGGCCCAATAGTAGGTTGATCCACAACAAGCCTCTGGAGGATCCTCCACCTGGAGGTTCCAGAGGCTCCAGAAGCTTCAAATGACTGTTTGCTGCTTTGTAAGGGCATTTTAGCAGCTACTCTCTTAATCTGATGAATTTATCTAACAGAAACCTTCCTCATTATGTCTTTATCTGCACAAACCATCTTTGTTCTGAATCAGCCACAAATCTTTTCACAGCACGACAACTCTTCAGTTTTCGTTAAATATCTAATGTTTTCATACCTTGTCATACGGCTCTACACTACCTGATGATTTTTGTCAGCAGAGATTCTTTCTCTTTCCATTATAGCTTGAAACCTGAGGCCTGATTAATAATGTGAACATCCTTCTTAAGTAGATTTCCTTTAATTGAGCTCACCAGACAAACTAATCAACCCAGAACTCTGAAATTAATTTCAGTGATTCAAAGAACCCTGAGACACAATACCATCTATGAATTTAATACCACATCAAAAAATGAATCTTTATGACACTTAAATCCTATTTGCATAATAATTAGGAACACAGTGTATATTTTAAACTTAATAATGCAGACTTTGAATCTGAGAAAATTGTTGTTTTTAATGGTTTTATGTCTTCTATCAATTGCATAGTTAATAATATTGCCAAAATTTCCCCTGTATGTATTGATAATCCATCTGTGATTTGTTTTTCTATTTTTAAATTAAATTCTGCTACTACAAATGCTATTCCTGTTTTTTCAATTGTTTTTGATGCATCTATATAGATTGAATATATTGACGATAATAGTTTACATATAGTTACGATGAATAATTATCTATGATTAAGATTTATATTTTTTTTATCTACTATTGCTTCTGGTAAAATCAAGGGTGGGATAACTGTGGTATAATATTGGTGTAGCTTGACTCATTTCTAAACAATTAATTTGAAAATCTTTCATTTTCTTTTTAACCTTTGATGATGATGATGCAAAGAAGGATTCTTAAAACCAAGAAAAATGAACAACCCTGACCATCCTCTTTGAGTCTTGGGAAAACAAAGTGTCTTCAGTCAGAGGCTTCTTCAGGTTTGCTGTAATACAGACTGCTACAAGAGATCTTTCCTGCCAACAGCCATCATTATATACAATAACTCTGAAGAATCTGAGTTACTGAGTTACAACAACATTTAATTTCCCTTTGGTGTCAGTAAAGTGTCTTTGAATTCAATTATCCATCCAAACTTCTCATTTCTTCATTTCATTTTTCCCTGTATGGATTTAAAATTCCCCATGTTGGACGACCCGGCTTATTGATTTATACGTTTAACCACTAATTTATCTAATTTTGTTCTTCTCAAATCTAAAGGCATTCTTTCCATTTCTACTCCTTTGTAAACTCTACGTTTGACAAATTGTTTCTGTGTCACTCTGTGATAAATCTTTGTGTTTAAGTTTTGTTTTCTTTCTCTTTTCTTTTCTCGTCACTAATATTTGAACCATGAATTTTAATGTTCTTGCTAATATTTCAACTTTCTCGTCATCTTTTATAATATTTGTGCTATTTTTATATATTAACCCTTTTTTATACCAATCATTCTTTTAATTATTTTTGTTTCTTTCCCTACTATACGACAAACATTGGCCAAATAACACCAGTGTTCCTTATGAATTTTTTGTTACATTTTTTTGTCTATAAAATCACAGCCATTCATACAATTTTTTTGAGTCACAGCTGAATATGTAATCATGTCTTTAATCAACCGAATCACAGGAGGAATTGCCATTAAGTCTGTTAAATTTAATTACATGTGTATTTGTTTTTTGACAAATAATAAAACAATAAAAAAAATTGCCACCTTGAAAATTTGACTATATTTACAGCGCAAACTGTCTGTCGCAAAAAAATAAATAAATAAATAAAATACATAAATAAAAAAGTTCTAGTTCACTTTGAGTACACACTTCATTTGGGGGGCTGCTACAAAGTAAAATTTTATTGATATATTTGGCTGTGTCCAAATGTGTTTTGTTATCACTTGCTGACAGTAATGTCAACAAGTCTGATTCCAGACAAAAAGTAGTCCATATCATTCAATAATAATAATAATAATAATAATAATAATAATAATAATAATAATAATAATAATAATAATAATAATAATAATAA
>CAEGAE010029669.1:0-31801 GCA_903067095.1 Girardinus metallicus | reverse complement strand
TATATATATATATATATATATATATATATATATATATATACACACACACACACACACACATCCCATCCCCTCCCCATGCCTGAGCCCTTGATCCTCTGAGCTAATTCCATGAATTGTCCCAATCTAAATCCACAGATGGAGGGATGCACAGTTGACAACGCAGTGAGAGTCTTGATGATAATGATCGACAGATGGATAAGAAAGACCCATAGACTATATATAAATGCAAAGCTCCAAGTGTCCATCTAGTTGTCGTTTTGTTGAGTTTATCTATGGCTTTACTGTTGTGCGATCTCACTTTGCAGATGTATGAGTGATCCGGTGTGCCAACTCATCAGAGGGGATGGTCAAGCCAGACTGACGTCACTCATCAGCCTCTGTAATCGAAAGAGACGCTAATCCGTCTCTGCCCCAAAGCCTTGCAGTTGGTGGGGAGGAAAAGGGAAACATCCAGAGACAGAGAGAGAAAGAGAGACGAAACCAAGCGAAGTTGGATACAGGAGAGAGGGGAACACATGTGGGCAGATGGGAGGACATATTGACCTGGACCAGAGAAGCAAAGGGCTGCCTTGACTGACCAAGGAAGATCAAAGCCTCATTCACAACGGAATCTTCTATCAAGCTCTGGTATTTCTAAAGGTCTGGAAGCCCACCTTCTTCCGGGCTTCGCCCTGGAGGCCACAAGTTCCTGTGGAAGGACAGCAGAGGGGGAATGCTGTGGGAGCTGCTCACCCCCTCACTCACCCCCTCTGATGTCACCTTTGCTCACCGTGGAGGAGCCAAGCTTCACCACTGTGGAACTATGCCAAGATGGACAAGACATGTACCTGACTGCTAAAGAAGGGTAGGAAGCGTGATGTTTTAGGCACCAATTATACCCTAATTAATAAAAAGCTGTTAAATTAGCTGTCATATTATAATCACAACTCCGCAGTTCAAGGAAGAGTCATGAAGATATGATCATGAAGAAAATAACTACAGGCTTTGCTAGAATAAAAGTTCTCATCAATGGTAAGAGATAGAAGTGAACTGATAAAAACATATTGAAATGTCACATGTAAGTGTTTTACATTTATCAGTGGAAATACACTGTATGCTTCAGAGGCACAGGGATTTGCCGTTTATGCCTGACTCACAAACACCAAACAACTTCTTCTAAATGCAACATGGTTTAGACTAGAAGTCTCTTTCCATGTTTTTTATATGGTGTTTCAGTCTCTTCACTACAAGTTTCATAATTAAAGCTTGAACACTGTCAAATTACCTGCCAAAACAGTTTATTTTTAAAAATTTATACTATAAGAATTAGCAAAAGCCTTATCCTTTTTAAAATCTGTATGTGAAAAAAAGATATACAATTTTGAAAATTGTATTTTCAAAATATAATTTGAAAACAAACGAAAAAAATGTAATGACATTGACATAAGAAATAATTCCCCACAAATTCAAACATTTAGAAGTAGCGACATTTTTAAAAAGTAAAAAAAAAAACAAAAACAAGGAAAAACCAAACATGCATGTTTCATTCTATTGCGTTGTGAAATGTCACTTATGCATTTAATGCAGGGGAGGCAAATTGAGCATCTGCTACTTAGTAAAATCCCCAAGATAGTATCTAGTTCAAAAAGGGTGAGATATTTGACACCTAAAGTTGCTGTTATTCTTATCTGCACTTCAGATTAGGTTAAACTTTAAGGGCTCCTTTTTTCCCCTAATTTCTCCTATCACTGTATTAGAGAATAAACCACTAAGTGCAAGATAAATATAAGAACCACAGAAAAAAACATAACGAAGTGAAAATTAAAGTGTTCTACAAAAACACTGAAAAACACTTCCTAAAAGCTCAGAGTGAATAAACAACTGTATTTGTGGCTGAAATAATATTTGCATTAATGCTTTAAAAAAATCCTCATGGAGTAAGCTTGTTATAAAAATCAAGCAAGTTAAACACCTCATGATGATAAATGGTAAATGGACAGAATTTATGAAGTGCCTTTCTAAGCATATTGACCACTACTTTAGGGATCCCAAAAGCTCGGGGTCTCAAGCTACTCTTCCTTGTTAAAGTTCTGGCCATAATCATAGTTTCTATCATTGACAAAACTAGCAACACAAAATTCAAACTCAGTTTATAACACCACATGGAATATTTCTTGTCAATATTGGCTTTATAAGCAATTCATTGTCATTAGCTGGTAAAAGGAGTTAGGTAAGGTGAAAAACTTGTTTTCTAGTGTGAACTAAAAGTCACACTTAAGTTTTTATCAGTTTTTTTATTTGTATCATTATATAGCATAGTTTCACCAATTCTTATTTGATCCTATGAAATAGTCTCAGGAAAGTTTGCTTGGGCTGCTGTTTAGTACAAAATGGAAATCTGTGTAGAGTGATGAGACTGATGTCATATGAGCATTGACATGTAAATATATATATATATCCATTAAAGATTCCTATTTTGTGAATATGTTGCTAGGTTAAAATCTGGCTGCATCAGACCGTTTTTTAGGCTTAAACTTGGACTACACATGTGGCTAGCATAAAGAATTTTACACAAAACATTTAAAATACAATACTTTTTATTTACAGGAAGCAGAAAAATGGACTGTTACAATTGTTTTTTTCTCAAGAGTTTTTCAACGCTTGAGTTCTACCGTTGCAAAATAAGAGTGTGTTTTCAAGAAACATGAGTTCTTCATCAGGTTTTAGTCTGCTTTGACCCTCAAAAGGTTGTGGAGCAGTGGAGGATATAACAGTGGCAAGACAAACAGAGGAGTGAGACGGGTTTCACTGTTTTTGTTGTACATTCACGTTATTATTATTAAGCAAATTTTTAAATCAGACAAATATAACTCAACTAAATGCAAAAAGTATCTTTTTAAAATAATGAATTTATTTATTTGGGAAAAGAGCAATCCAAGATAACTAGCCCTAAGTAAAAATGTTTTCACCCCCTAAAAGTAATAACTGGTTATTGCCATAACATACTCTGAGTCTTTTACAGCTGCAATGGAGCTGCAAAAGCAAATTCATGTTTGAATGCCCCGTTTAAGCTCATGCAACAGCACCTTAACAGGAATTAAGTCCAGCCTCTTAAGGCCTCTTAAAACTATATATATATATTTTAGCTATTTGGAGGTCAAACTTGCTGTAGCATGTTGAACTGTTGTCCTGATGCATAATTAAAGTGTGCTAAAGTTTAAGGTGCTGACGTAGAACAGCGAAATATATTTTGCTGTAGAAAATGCTGTGATAGCTTCATGCCAGATGTGTTGGGACACACATTTCCACTTTTGTCCCATCAGTCATCATACTATGTCATTTTGGAAATATGAGTCAGACTAGTTTCGTCCTTATTGAATCATAAACACACTATACTTAACCGAGACAAGCTTTAACTGTAGTTCTGGGTTCTCCTGTGACCAAATATGGTAAATGAGTTGTTGATTGCAGTAAATTTTGTAGACAAGCCATTCTCTGAAGGTCATACCTCAGTCCAACGTCTTCTTCATTTGTGCGTGACAAAAAAATTACTCACACTACCAGGCAAGTGAGAAAAAAAATCTGATTGCGATGTGAAAATAGGAACTATAGATATATATGCTTAATCTTGTTAATCATAAATGTAAAAGATGACTATTATCACTCACACCATTGTCTTGCTAAAAACTTAACTTTATGACCTGAATTTAATGTGGTGTATATTTGAGATTCAGTCATGTTAGACACGGACTACTCTCTGTTCTAACAAAAATCTATCATTTAGTACGCTTGTCTTGTTTGTCATGTATGAAACAAGCATAATTTGTGGATGAGTTCAGTCAAATGCAATCCATCAAGGGAAAAAAAAAGAAGTGAGGGTGACTGTTGACTGAGCTGAATCAATGATGAAACAATGATGCATGCAAGGGATTACACAGAGGTTAAGCTTCTTCATCATAATAGCTGCTGAAAGTTTCCATACCAGGTGGCACACAAACAGCTTAGCATGGAACACTTGTCAACAGCACAGTATCAGAAATTGAAATGCAAAGCTGCACACGTTCACAAGTGGGTCAAACATGATAGCATCCTCCCAAAGCCGATCCTGTTTGGACGAGAACAGGGTGTCCTCGTTTTGCCCATTGTGCAAACTGGCTTAGTGTTTGTGTATTGCTCATAGCGAACAATAAATATAGTTGTACAGAATCATAAAGCCTCCCTTGATAAATCAAACAAAAAAGAACAGCTAAAATCTGTTGAGCTTCCCTCCCCCTTGTTAGATGGGTCTCTGAAACCACCATCTGATCACATCCGGTGATCAGATGGACAGGATAATTCTCAATCGGAATTACATATCTGGCCTTTATGGAAGAGTGGCAAAAAAACAACCAGTTTTGTACATTACTCTGATCATCCTGTCCCCACAATGACACAAAGTGGTGGCACCATCATGCTGTGGGGATGCTTCTCCTTAGACGAGACTGAGAAGTTGTTCAGAGCTGGTGGCAAGATGGACAGAACTAAATTGTGGCCAATTCTGAAAAAAAACCTCAGAAGGATAACAATCTTAAACATGCAAGCAGAGCTTACTATTTGCAGTCAACCTCTTAGCAGGTACTAAACATATTTAGCCACATTTTTGTGGCCTTAAAATTGTTTTTTTTTGGTCTTTTGTCATATTCTAAATTTAAATGTCTTCACAGCAGGAAATGATTATAAACAGAAATAAAGGCCTTCAAACTTCTATCTCTGTGTAGTTAATCCATGTAATGTGTTTAATTTTGAAACAAAGTTCTTGATATTAATTGGATTTACAATAATATTCTAATTTATTGACTGGATTTACACTGTAAATATGGCTACTAACTGAGAAGAGTGACTTCTGTGGAAATTGCATAAAGGCAGTTTTAAAGTCTTAAAGCTTATCTAATTTAATGTTTTGGAAATACAGCATCAATCCTAAGAAGACATTTGTGCTTCTGTTATTTATCAGATAATAGCGACAAATAAGAGTGCAACTGAAACTGAAAAATTTGGTAAAAATAAGCTCAAGATGTGTTTTTTGTGGGCCAAAGTCCTATATTAATAAGCACCACAAATAAGTATTGGACAACCTTCCCCTTTCACGTCCTCCTGTTCTCAACCAAAAGTCACACAGGTCATCTTTTCAGGGAAGAATTCAGAGAATATTTTTATTGCGTTACTACCTAACAGGACATTTATGTAGCTATGATTTGCTAATAGAGCCCAGAATAGAATTTAGATTGCATCAGTTTTTAAATGGACATTTAATTAAAGAGCAAGACTTAGGAGGTTGGGTCACTGTCCTTGGTGTTATGTACTGATTGGTTCTTATGTGGAACAAACAAAATGAGAAGCAGGGAGAAAAGAAGAAGCGAAGCATGAGAGAGGAATAAATAGGGGATTGGAGACAGCTCCTCAGGCTTTTCTATTTCCCATCAGATCTTCCGCAGGTGGGTCATTCACAAACACGTCCATGTTACTGACAAAAGAATACCCAACCTAATATTTATAGGCGCTCATAGGCTGGCCAAAATAAAACAGAGCATTCACTCAGGCAGGTTCTGAGCCAGAAAATCAAATAAGGGGGAAATACTACAGCCTATGATCCATTTTAGCTTCCAAGCCAAGAACTGTGTATTAATCTGCTGAATTAATGTGTTTCACTTTGTGTGTGGGAGTCATGCTTGCACGCATCTATAGCAGGATTGGGCAAAATGATGTAGGACAGGAAATCTATGAGACAATCAAAATGCTGCGATACTCGATGATGTGACTTTGTGGTAGTTGAACTTTAATGCTGAGGCACATGATGGCAACGGTGAGGTTACATGGAAGATCAGATGATTTGACTGTGGAACAAACTTTCAAAACACTTCACCCAAAATCCTTCTGAAACTTCAGCATTTTTATGATAATAAAGAGAACTAAAGAAACTGTAAACTACTGCAAATTTTTATTTGATTTGCACACAAATCAAATAAAAACATGAAGTGAGAGTTACGCTGATGTGAATGCAGCCATCATTCTGAATTGGTATTTACATCATTATGCAACATTTGAAAAAACATCATGGTAAGCTTTAAGGTAAATACTTTTTTCCACTTGTTGCAGAGAATTTAAAACAATTTTTCTTGTTATTTTTGTGATTTCCCTTAGTTTCATTTTACTTTCTTTGCAGGGGTGTGCGGAAGATGAGTGATCAAGATCCAAACTGTGAAGATATGCAGAAGAAGGACCAAAGACTGCCATTCCAGGTGGGCTCTGTCATTATTATAGCACTACAATGTTGCAAGGTTATCTAAATATTCCAGAATCTTTTTTGAATAGATCATAATTTTGCATAGCTATGATATAGAATACTCAGTTTCATACATCAATTTCATACAATGTACAGCACAGAGATCTACAACTGAATGTCATGTAAGGCATAAGAGATATAAAGTGTTTGAAATGTGTTTATTCCCTCTTTGAAATGAGGGAATAAAGAAGAAACTCTAAAGTAGGACCTTGGGGGATACCACAAGCAATGGAAGAAGAGGAAGTTCTGAATTTAGAAGCATTGACAGAAAAGGATCAGAATGTGAGAGTGAACCAAATAAAAACCTTAAATCAGATCTAACATGAGCAAAACAACATTCTCCTGCAGCAGTATGTGCCATGAGCAGTAGCAGTAGCATAAGATGTATGGAAACTAGGCTGAAAACTTTAATTGAGGCTGTTTGTCCTAATCAACTGTGAGTTTGAAGAAATTTAGGTAATTCTTCAAACTCTACTAAAATGGAATTATATGATCCTAAAGCTGAATAGATAATGTTGTATTTTGTTGTTTTTGTTGTAATTTGCAGGAATATTTACTTTGAAAAACAGAGAATTAAATAGACAACAACAGAAGTATTCTCAAGCTGGAGTGCAAGATTACTTATTTTTTTTTACATTCTTAAACAATAATTCTTCCAGATTTTCCCAGATCCAATAGAAATTGTCTTGGGCCCAGAGGCTTCACTGAACAGTCCAGATAGGGACAAGGAGCGTCTTCCTTCCATCGTTGTGGAGCCAACAGAAGTGAGTGAAGTGGAAAGCGGCGAGCTGCGCTGGCCTCCCGAGAACATAGAAACAGAAGACGAAGAGGAGGACCTGTTCCTGGAACAGTGCATCCCCCCAGCCAACATTGCTGACTGGGGAGAAGACGAGGAAGAGGAGGAGACATCAATAATACTTCAGCAGCAGCCGGGCCTGACACTTCTTGGTGAGCTGGTGAACATTTCCCCAGTTTTGGACTTACTTTCGTAGTTGTGAAATTTGATTTGAATCTATCATTTGCGCACAATGACAAAACTGTGAGCCTTCACAATGATGTTTTACAGATAGTCTAATTTACGCATCAAATATTATTAATTTAATGTGGAAAAAAGTTGTGACAAAAAAAAAAAACTATTACAAAGATCCAATTTCTATAATGTTTAGATAAAAATGTTCTTCTGTCAAAAATGTCCAGTAATATTTTTACAACAGTTATGAAATCTTACAAAATTAAACGTTCACATAAGTTTAAATGTCATTGTTATATATTTTGATTTTTCAGTGTGTAAAACTATTTATGAAAAATAAAGCAAAGTGTTCTTTGCAGCATTTGGCCAATATTGAGGATCACATATGAATTATTAAAGCTATTCATAAATTAATAACTTTAGAGGAAACAAGCTTAAGATTAAGTCAAAATGGAGCAAACAAAGACTTTGAAGAAATATGCTCACATTAAACTGCTGTCTTAAATAGGATGAAACAAAGCTCACTGTTGATAGAGAGGTTTCATATCACACTGCTACTTTATCTGTTAAGCATTTTTTTAAAGCTAAGTGTCCACTCTTCTAGGAAAAATGATGTAATATTTTGCAAGGACGTGTAAATAGAACAGGAAATTTACACACAACCTCATTTCGAAAAAAGTTGAAATTTTTCTTCATGCAACATGTCACGCTTTCTGTGATTTTTCTGACGACCTTGTCACTACTGGGAAAAAAAGCAAAAATATAGCTAGTTCGTTTTGAAAATTTTTAATGCTTTGTACATAAAAATTTTATAAAGACAACAAATACAAAGTAACAAAGGCAGTTTGGCATTAGCTGGGATACTAAATACGTGCAGCCAGAACAACATCAAGCCAATGACACCATAGCTAATACAATAGGATTTGTAAACCTAAAAACAAAAAACTGCATATTTTTGAATATTTAGAAAAGTAAACTCAGATTCTTTCTGTATGTGTTACAACAAGACAGCTCTAAAATAAATCCCTCCATCAATCCAGTTTTCAAAAACAGCAGTGAAATGTTTCAATTTGTCATTTTTTTATTAGTTTTAAGCAATTATTTGATTAAATACTTACTTTGAGAAATAGGTTTTAAAAATAAAAACACACACAGCATAAAACAAGTTCCTAACTGAAAACTAAAAGTATTATCTTCCTTTTTGCTTTTTGAAACTAGTTTTAATGCCCAGAATGAGGGATTGCTGCAATGTTGCCCACCTATTGCAAATAACTGCCACATCCTTATTCGGGTGGCAAGTAATTGCTGCAAAGCCAGTCACTCATTTGAAAAAGCTGGACTTCATTTGAAAGAAACCTTGATGACATAAACCAAATTTGACTGCATTGTTTAGAACTTTGAATCTGTCTAGATACCAGGATTTAATTAGCCAAATATTTCTGTATATTAACTGGACCTGATTGTTTTGAATAATGCTTTGAGATGACATTAGCTTTGAATTGGTTCTATGTATATAAAAAAGTAATTTGCAGGTCAACAAAGACCTACACAGGACAAACAAGGTAAAGGCAGAGAACCCATGTATGCTTTTGAAGGCCGTGCAAACTCTCTGAAATTTGTGGTGTGTAGTCTTGCAATGCTTTAAAGCTCAATCAAAACTTTTTTTTTTCTGCAGACCTTCAGTCTGATGCATTTAGAGATGACACCCCGACTCTTCCTCCCAATAGTGCCCCCACCTTCCACTAAGAACATCGCTTCTGCTGACCCTGTGAGGAAACATCTTGAGATGAACTGTGGCAATAATTGTTGGGATGAAAAAAACAAACATACAACCAAAAAAAAAAACAAAAACAGTAAACAGCTGTAAAGCAGCAAACATGTTACCACAATAATAGTTGTTAAGTAAAAAAAATAATTAAAAAATGCAACTTAAAATGACAAGGCAAGCAGGACATTTTGGTTCATTGTCTTTGACTGAAAACATGATCATCCAAACACAAATGGACAGATTTGTTGTTTTTTTTTTAAGTTTATTTTAAGGCTGAAATTGAAGGTTTGTGTTTCATTATTTTTAGGATGGTTCATATTCTCAAAAACCCTGATGTTGCAACATTTCTTTTCTTTTCTGCTCATTTTCCTTTCACATTGGGTAGTTTAGTTGAAATATTTATGTGCTTATTCCTCCAGAATGTAGGATGTAGTAAATCACAGTACACTAGCTGCCTGCTGATGGTTCATATAACTTGGAACTGCACAGGACTTTGACATATGTTCTTCGTTACAAAGTTTTGCTTTCAGCGGTAAAAAACCAACAGTTCTTGAAGTAAGATAAATGTTTGAACAGATTAAACCCCAAAATGCTTTTGCTTTTGTTGGAAACCTGAATACACAGACATTATTTTAAATTTTAACAATAAAGTATTTGTTTTCTTTATATGGGAAAGATGAGGGTTGTAGCATATTTAGTATTTTAAATATTCCCTGTTTACTTGTTTGAAATGTTGTTAAAGTTCTTCTACTTAGGGCAAGATCCAGACACTACACACTCTAATAATTTAAAAACATATGAACTTGAAGTTTTTCATGTAATGAGAACCACCAACTGAAGTAAAATTAAATATTGTGACATGTTATTCATGTACTTTAAATGTTGACAAATTCTTTGAATGCTGTATAATTTCAATGTGTAAAACACACCTCAGACAACATTTAAGGAATAAATTATATATCTGGTACCTGTGTTATGGAAAGATTTCATTCTGACATGTGAAATCTAAACACATTACTTTTGTTTTGTATGATTCAGCTTGTAGTCATTTTTAATTGTTAAAATTTCTTCTGTCATTATGTAAAATAACACAGAAAAACCCTCTACATTAGGAAAGGTGTGTGTGTTGTCATATTTTGCTACACAAGATTTTCATGTGTTTTCCATTTTTTCCATGGAAGTCCTCTTCCATCTGTTTCACATTAGGAATGTTTCTGTGTTACATATTTTACAACACAATTGTTTTCACATGTCACAACAGTTTTCACATTTAAAACATCATAATTTTACATTTGGAAAGGTTTTCCTCAAAGTTTCACATTTTCTACAAAGTATAAATTTACATATTTGTTTCAATGTTTTTACATAAGAATATCTTTGAATGTAAGACGTGGGAAAATGTTTCCCATGTTGTTCTTCATGTTTCTGCACAATATAATTTATGTGAAACACATTGGGAAATGTTCCTAATTTCAAATGTTACAGGACAACATCATTCCCATAAGTTTACTCAATAAAATTTTCAAGTGTTAAACATGTAGGACAATGTTTTCTCAAGTTCCTTTTTACTACACAATATGATTTTCAAATCAGAAAAGTTTGCTGGGAAGTAATCAATGTGTAAAACACACGAACGTCAGTGCGACATTATGTGTATCACACTAACCCTCATCATGCAGTCATGTTCTCCAGAGTCTTGCTGATGACATAATTATTTCATTCAGGTGTGAAGCAGAGATGCATCTAAAAGTTTCAGATCATCAGCCCTGAAGTACTGGAGAACACCTAGCAAGATAATGAGATTCTGCCACAGTACGTATGCTTTAAGTCAGTGGTGCCCAAAGTCAGTCCTCAAGGGCTGGCGTCCTGCATGTTTTAGTTCTCTTCCTGGTTTAACGCACCTGGATCAAATGATGACTCTTTAGAAGGTCTAAGAAGAACATTGACATGCTGAAAAGGTTGTTACTACCACCAGAGAGAGAACTAAAACATGCACGATGCTGGCCCTCGAGGTCAGACTTTGGGCACCCCTGCTTTAAGTAGTGCAATAATCCTAAGTTTCTCTTATTTTTCTAAGCAAAATTCTCGAGTAAAATACACTTCAACACTCAAAAGTAAAACACAATAACGACAAATAAGAAACTTGTCATGATATGTAACAAAAAAGTAAAATTCCTGTTTCTTAAATACGTCCAGGAAATGATAAAAATCAGCATGAAGGAAACGGAAGTGTCACAACAGAAGTGAGTAAAGCCAGAATCATGAACAAGTGAAAGTATAATCCTTCATGAAGAGGAAAAATCTTTTTAAAATATATAGATGTGAAGAAAATTGTGCTGAAGGTTTCTATGCCTTCTATGTCTTAAGTTTTAAAACATAGAAATGTGACAAAAAAGGACAACATAAATGTAAATGAAATAAAATGATCATGCATAAAACACTACATTATTATGAAAAAAGTCAAGGCAACACTCTGACTCTCTGAAAGGTTATGACACTCTGTTGTCAGAGTGTCATAACCTTTCAAAAGAGGGAAACTTGACATTGTGCAAAAGGTTCAAGTTGTTCTGATTCACAGATTCTCTTTGTAATCACTCTGTTAAACTCTCATTGGACAGAACTGTGTAGTGACTCTTGTGCAATTGTACTGATGGGTGTGTACATCTGTGAATGTGTGTGTTACGGGGTTGGAGTTGTTAAAGATACTCTTAAATACAGTCGCAGCTTCATAACTTTCTGTTAAAGAGTCAGGGTGAACTCCAACAAACCAATCAACTGTAAGTAGCACATTCATTAAATCTAATAGGTTTTTATTAGTTCATGATTTTTCAGAGATAATCTACATACCCTTATGGGAATGTACACTAGATCATTGTTTCTAAAATGAAATTAGACAATAACTAATTCAATTAAATGTTGTCTTCACTTACAGGTTAATTTACTATGGATTTAGAATTTTCCCACAGTTTTGACACTTTCAACTTCTCTGAAGATTTATACATCGACATCTTTGGCGGGAATTTCACAGACTTCAACTTACTTCTTGAGATTCAACCCATACAGATAGTGTCACTGGTTTTCTATGCCCTGGTGTTCCTGCTTGGAGTACCTGGTAATGCACTGGTTTTGTGGGTGACTGGTTTCTGCATGAACCGCTCGGTCACTTCTATTTGGTTCCTGAATCTGGCGCTGACTGATCTTCTGTGCTGCCTGTCCCTCCCTCTGCTCATGGTGCCCCTGGCACATGATGATCACTGGCACTTCGGCCCACTAGCCTGCACTCTAGTTAAAGGCCTTTTCCATTTGGTGATGTACTGTAGTGTTCTGCAGCTGGTTCTGATCAGTGTGGATCGACTGTTGCTCGTTAAAAAAGCCGTATGGTGCCAGAACAACAGGCGACCCAAGCAAGCTGCATGGGCATGTGTGGCTGTGTGGTGCTTGGCTCTGCTAGGCAGCATCCCTCAGTTTGTCTACGCCCGGCAGATTGAAAAAGGGGAACATAAGAGGGAATGTCTCCTGGCATACTCCAAAGAAAGTGCTTGGCCCATCGCATCCTTTCAGTTTGTGATGGGATTCATCCTCCCCTTCTATGTCATTGTCGTCTGTCACCTGGTTGTCTATAGCACCACCCGGAAGGGAATGTCACGTGGTCGAGCCAGATCCAAACGGACCCTGAGAGTCATTGTTGTTGTGGTGCTGAGCTTCTTCTTGTGCTGGCTCCCCTTGCACATCACAGACTTTATTCAACTGGCCACCCCTGTGCATTCTTCCCACAGTCCAAGAATCTACCTGGCTCAGGGGCTGACCGTCTGTCTGGCATACTTCAACAGCTGCCTCAACCCTCTGATCTATGTGTGCATAGGACGAAGTTTCAAAGACAGCATGAACCGCTCTCTGCGTCACATCCTCCACTTCACTACCGAGGACCCAGCGTCAAGGGGGAGTATAAACAACGACACCAAGAGCACCATAAGCGAAAGGATGACGATCAAAATCTGATGGACTTGTGTTTACAATCAACATACAATCTTTAATTCCTAAGGAGAAAATATGTGATTGTTAACTCTGTCAAGTTTCTTAGCAATGAACTTAAATTCAGTTTGTAATCAACTCTGAAATTTATCCCATGTTAGTTTTTCAAAGAGACCATGTAAAACAGAATAGTTGACTTCTGCAAAGGTAGCTGTTGGGTTGGGTTCCTCATTGTTGCTAATCAGGATGTCTTGCACAATCTGTGATGTTCCAACAGTTCCTTTTCATGTATTTATAACAAAACAAAACAAAAAAAGAGGCCCACTTCTTCTTTTATAGAAAAACATGTTTTTGTTTTACTTTGTCTTGCTTTCACATATTACACTGCTATCAGAGTAATTTTTTAAATATCATATTCTCTCTTCATGACATAAATTTCCCAGTAGAGTTTGTAGGGTGGACAGTTTTATTATTTAAATTGCTGTTCCTGTTTCAGACCACAGGAGGGAGACATTTTCTAAGCATCTGAAGATAAAAAGGGTAAATTGCTTGTATAATATATTATTTGGTAAAATGTAGCCTCTGCATTTATTTTTTTTTAAATATTTTTTAATTGTAAACAAGTGTTCTATAAAAATTTCTTTTTTTTTGTTTGACATTTACATAAACACAGTTTTATAAGAATTATGGTGCAGGTTTTCAAATATTACATATGTATATTGCATCAATTTTTAAAAATTGTATTTCAAAACAGTGTAACAGTAGCATAAACTTTTCTTTTCTAAAACAAGTGAACATGTTTGCAGATCATTGCTTTGTGAAATGTTTTGGAAAATATGTAAATATACACATATTTTGTTCGACACTGTCAGTGGTGTATTTGAACTTTTAAGTAATAGTAATCTTATACAAAATTAAATATCCCTAAGTATTTATTCTTCCAACAATTTACTATAATATTTTCCTTTTTCTCTGGGTCTCTGCATACCAACAGAAAAAAGACAACAGATTCGATTACTAGCCTTAAGATGTTGGAAAAAATGAAGCGCCACTCGCATTGGGAAGGACATATTTTTGATTATTTATTAAATCATAAAAAAGTAAAAAAAACAACAAAATGTGTACAAAAAAGTTACCAAATAGAGACAAAATTACAATTTACATACTACATTCATTGCAAACAAGGCCACGTGATGATATATACAAAAGCAAACATTTACAAGTGTGTGGTTTTATTGAGCTTGTGCACTTAGATATACTTTAAGCGCATGCACATATGCATACTGGTATGGTAACATGGTATCTACTGGACATTGTCACTCAGTCCTCTTAATTTTTGCATTATCAATAAAGCAAAGCGGTGTCTCTACATATTGGCAGATGTCAACATTAAACCACAAGTATACAGAGTTGAAGACAGTGGCAGCTACAATTAATGCTCTGCTCATTCAGTTCCTGTTCAGGGTTTCCCCATCAGCAAGTTCACCCTGAACTTGCTGAACAAATGCTTTCATTTGGAATTGAAATTCCTGTTAGGACAGGAAATATGATTTGTGATGATTCTCCTAAAACAAGTTTATTCATGGGGAAAAGAGTAGGGGTGCACCGATTGCAGTTTTCTGGCTGATCGCCGATTACTAATCTTAAAAATCCTAACTTACCGATTCCGATTTTGGCCTCTACTAGTTTTTTATCTGAAATGTTGCTTAATATATCAAGAAAGTTGCTGAATTGGCAATAATGGGGTGACTATTGTTAACTGTAAATGTGCAGACATGACCTGGTCAGTCGGTTTCAGTCAAATCTCTCTCACAGGAGAAAAGAAAAGCACAATGGTAGATATTTAGACCTTTGCCGAGGTTGATAACATCAGTGGATAAGATTGGCTTCACATGTAAAAATCAGCCAATCATCGTCCTCCCAAAATTAAGGAAATTGGCACTAATAAATCGGCTGGCCAATAAATAGGTGCACCCGTAAAATATAGAGACACGTATTCATTCCCAGGTAAGACTTTGAGTTGGCTCTGAGTTGACCTTCAAATGCTCCAAAAATAGTTTAAAATGCACTTTTTAAGACAATATTTAGAGAGGTCTAGCAAACAATATTTTCCCATTTTTCTTCATTTTGATTACCACCGTGCTAAAGATAGAGTGGCACATGGTCACTAGTTGGTAATATCGTTCAGAAAGTAGGTTTTAGGTTCAAATTCTTCAGACCCAGAGGTTCCTGATATAGAGTTCGTACACTCACTCTGTGTATGAATAGGTTATCGCTTCTTCAGTTTTATCCCACGGGTTCAAATTATGCAATTTAGGTAAGCTGAGGGCTCTGTGATGCTCCAAGGTCTATGTGTGTATCAATAGTTTTTATATCTTTTTTTTTGATCCTTGTGATTGACTGGTGTTTTGTACTAGGTGTACCTTGGCTATGGTCTACTCCCCACTTAAGATAAGCATTACCTCCACGATACTGTGAGGAATAAACATTTATTGACAATGAATTAATATATTCCATATTTCTCCAAGAATGTTTTTTTTTTGAGAAATGATTAGAAAAATAAGTTACACAACCCTTGGCTAACAAACTGAAATCATGGAGAGTGTTTAGTCAGTGAGTTTACAAAGAATCATAGATATGGCACAACATTATTTTGTTTAACAGCTAAAGACTTCAGTCTAATTAAGCAGGTGAGTGAGTGCTTGCATACCTTAAGGAGGTTTGGGATCTGGAAAAAAAGAATCCATGTAAGATAACAACCAGCTGACTAATGGTCATAAAAACGCAACAAAAGATGTACGTTATGCATGTTAAAATTTTGTTGCAAGTTCAAGCAAATTGAAGAAATTGTAAAAGGAAAAAATTAAGTCAGACCAACGAGGACATAAAAGCAGTAGGCCAGGAAAGCTCAAGGTAAAAGAAAAAAATTTATGTTTGCAAAAAAAAAAAAAAAACAACCCCAAAACATACAGACAGAAATAGGGCCATCCTGTAAAAATTAAACTGAATGAGATATATGTCTTTTAACAATGAAAAGCAAAACAAGCACCACCATCATGTAACCAGAAGAAAGAAAGAAGTGGGGACTTAAGGTTTCTTTTGTCACTAGACACCCAATTACTTTTTGTCTCTTGACATGTTTCAGCATTCTACATCTGTCTTTGTCAGAGGTCTCCCAGCTGTTGCTCGTTTGCTGTTTGAAACAGTAGCTGGGAGGCCCCTGACAAAGACGGAAGTAGAACGTTGAAACATGTCAAGTATATCTGAAAAGACAAAAAAATAACTAGGTGTCTAATAACTAAGAATCATTGAGACTTTTTACATATAGATACAATAATTTTCATTGGAACATGAAAGAAGTTGGCTACAAAGAAGCAAACATGGAGAGTGGAAAATTAGATTAAAGTAGGTGAAGTAGTGAATAAATATGTTGTGCTCAAGAGGAGAATGAATTTTGTTAAGTATCAAGAGATACTGACAAGGCCTCATTGAAATTCATTGGAATTAAAATTAATCATCTCTAACCTTACCTGGACAAAGATTACTGCTGGAAGAAAATACGCAAAACTCCATAGTCAATAATGATATGGGGCTGTGAGGCTGACAACAGGACAAATAAAGTGGAAAATATTCTTTAGGAAATGCAACTCATTGTCACAACCAGCAAACAAATTGCAATCCAGTTGGAAATACACAAAATGGTGCATGACATTGTTCAAGAGATTTCATCTACTTCTGCAAAAATTGTAATGAACTAAATTAATATTTAATGTTTCTGAGGTACACTTCACATAGCCAGAATACTATATGATATTCATTAAATTAATTTTGTGTCATAGCTTTAAATATTTTAAATTTATTTTATGCAGGTAGTAGCAAATTCTTGAACTCCACACTCCAGCTCTGATTAATTTAAAGGGCAATAAACATAAACAAAACAAACAAACAAAAAAAAACTAAGCAAGTTCAATTGCTTAATTATATGGCTGTTTCTGATAGCACAGTGTAACATGAGTCAATGAGGAGGGTGCCCATCATTTTAGTATCTGATGGTTGTCGAATTGAAAATTATTTCAACCAGACAGAGAGTGGAGGTTTTGCTATATTTTAATCAATTTTGCGAATGTAAATGCATTTCATCAGAGATACGGAAGAGGTAGGTTTATTTTAATTAATGGATTTATTATTTAGTGTAGGATTTGTGGCCAAAAGGAGCAGCCATGAAGATGTTGAGAGCTGTTTAATACCTACATGATACAGGTTGTGTGAGATTAGACTCAAACAGTGGTCATGACTTTAAGTGACCCTGTTCGGAATCTGAGTATCTTCTTTTTGAGAGCGTGGGAGGCTTTGATCTTGACGAAGGCTTTGGGCTGAGTTGCAGCTGCAGCACTGGCATTGGCTTGTGGAGATGCAGAGGATGATGAAGAGGTAGAAGCAAGGCGAGGCGGTAGCTGCTGGGGCCACACAAGCCCCCCATTCTCATCCGAATCGCTGGACAGCGAGCTGGATGGCGGGGAGTACACCTCGCTCATGCTGGATTCGGACTCTGCGGGGGCAGCCCCGGCGTAGCCCTCCTCGTTGTGGCACAAGGGGGCACGGGCCTGAGAGTCCTGGTGCCAACGCTGGGCGTGCTGATGGTGGGACTGGGAGCAAGAGTGACCATGACGAGCTTTTCGAGAAGATCGTTTATGCGGCTGTGCTGCATTCTGGATCTCACCCTCATCCTGGCTAAGCTCCAGGTTGGAGCACCAGCGGCGGTTTCCACTGTGGCCCTTGCTGGCCACCTGGGGTGCAGTTATTTGGCTTTGGTTCTGGGCAGGATTGGTTCGTCCCTGTCGCCTCTCTGTGGTGTTGTACCTCCTGTCAGGAACCACTCTCTGTCCTGGAAGGCTGTTTTCAGAATGGGATCGGTTGGTTTTGTTGTTTGCCTTCTTGGATTTCTGTCGATCATTGTGATTTTTTTTAGGAGCTTTGGACTTTGAATTGGACTGATCAGGAGAGGCAGCTGCTCGATTGGCCTTTGACTGTTCAGGTTTGTAATGTCTGGGGGACAGTACAGGAGCATGACAGGCTTGTCCTGGGATATACTGAGCACTTACTAAATTGTGTACTCGGTAAACAGAGGGTTGTGGATGTAGATAATGTTGGGGGGATGGAGGTTCACAGCAAAGGTCAACGCCACAGTTTGGCTCCAAGGAGGGCAGAGGTGATGGCAGTCTCCCTGTCAGGGGGTTTGGTCTGGGCTGTGGGTAGGAAAGAGGCAAATAACAACCCTCCTCAAAAGATGGGGCCTCTGCCCTTCGGGCTTCCCCCTCATGCAGGTCACAACCCCATTCCTGACTCTTAAGTTTTGCCGATAGGTCAACATGGGGCTGACAATGGGGGTCAGGAAGACGTTGCTCTGTGGTTAAAGAGGGAGTTCTCCTGTGTTGGGAGCTGTGTCCAGAGGCCCCGCTATACGTGGGGTCAGGGGTCAGGGTGGTGCGAGGCTGACATGGCCGTGGTAGAAGAGCGTAACGCTGGATGAGACTGAGCATGTAACCTTCCACTCTGAAAGCCTGCTGATAGTCCTCCTCTGTGATCTGATCCTCTGCAGGCTGCTGTTGCTGCCAAGTTTGGCTGGCAACGCTGGTGTCCCACCGCCAAGAGTCTCCAACTGAGCCCTCCTCTACAATGCCCTCTAGTGGTGGGTGAGGTGCAGAGAAGGAACGAGGAAGGCCGGGCCTAATAACTGGTACATCAAATTCCCCATTCAGCATGAAGTTGTCTCCTAAGTATCAAGAGAAACAATGAATGCTGTCATACTAAGCTAAAATTTTGTATGACTATAAGCACAAATTATGGTAACCATTTGAAACAGTAAGAAGACTGATTAAGCTTAACCTCCTTACAGGTTACAGAGGTTGGCCTACAGGCTAATAATCCTTAAATGTTTATAAAATAGAGTTTGCATAAACTGCTGTGAAGTTCTTAAGATTAAATTTTTTTAAGACTGTAGAAGTACAATTTCTACTTGGCCCTTTGGACTAGCTGTTAGCTTCAACCTCTGCAGCTGCAAACTAGACCAGACATAAATAGTATAACCTACAGCTAGGTAAACCACTTCCTAAGTTTTCTTACCTAAAGACTTCGGTCTATCATTGGTGTAAGTCCAGCAGGAGACATGTTCAGTGGGCTCAGCTGAGGAGGGTTTTCCTTTTGGTGATTGTCCCTCACTTGAATCATAAAAACCTAGAACCACACCAACACAAAGCATATGTCTCATTTATCATACCTTCCTGTTAACTTCTCTAAAATATCCTGCTAGGTACTGATAACTTCAAATCACATTTTGGAAATAATCAACAAAACTCATTTACAAGCTCCCAGATTGTTAATAAACAAGACTAGCAGAAGGAAATGAAACCTCATTATCAATACAGTCTGAATAGTTTCAAGATAATTGTTTTGTTTCACAATTATATTATTCAACACCATGCTTAGCTGCAGTACTAAAAATTATTCAATCACAAAGAGCTTTTGAATTAAAAAAATTCTTAATTACACGGCTGACAGATTTGTGGGGACAGAAAAGCTTTTAAACAGCAGGAGTTACCAGAACTTGGCCGACTGTCACCAGCGTCTCGTTGAGCTCCCTCACAGCAGCCGTCGTCGATGTCAATCTTCAGATCTTCTACCTGCTGTTCTAGCGCCTGCATAAGGCCCCATGGAGCGCTGTGGAGAGCGCTCTGCAACACAAACACATGCAGATTGTTTAACTGTTCTCTCTGTTGTTCTGCATTGTTGATATGTGATCATGCTACAAGGATTAAGAAGCAACACATGGCAGTTCAAATATCAAACCAACACTTGGAATGAAAATACTTAAGTTCCTGGAAAAGGCACAGCTGTATGTTTTTGCTGCGTGCTTTCCCGGCTGCAGATCTTATTTTGTTTGACATTTATCTCTCCTGAGTGTTTCTACAAAGCCGAGTTGTGTGTCCATTTATTTGATAGATATGAAACAACGAGTTAAAACACAAAAGAAATTATCTTTTTTCAAGTTGCATGAACTGATAAACAAAAGGTCTTCCTTAAATAATTTGGGGATTAGCTTACTTTCATTTTATGACAAAAAAAGAAAATGGCTAAAATGAATCAAGACTAAATTTCAAAACAAATAAAAGAACAAATCACATGTATATTTTGTGTACCCAAAGTACAGATATGGTCAGTGCAAAACGTTGCTGTGCATTATTGAAGTGAATCCATATGGAGCAACAATATCTGACACTGTGAGCTCGAACATCCAAGGGGGCTCAAATGGAGGACAGTCAGTTGGAACATGAATAATTCAATGATGTCTGATGGGTAGGGGGATGTACTTTAACTTCGCTGGGGGCGTACACACACACACACGAGCAGATAATGACTCATTCTGTTTGAATAGGCAAATGTGATGAATGATAAGAGACAAATTTATGATATGAAACTCATTTAAAAACACTCATTATGTTCTTGTTAAAATTTTGATTGGGTGATATGGACTTAAATGTCAGAATATTTTGTGATACTTCTAGTGCTAACAATAACTGATAAACAGTTTTTGAAAATCATTTGCAGTCTGTTATGGCAATAGACTGTATGGCTGGGACTGCACGTCATTGCCAGCAAACCCCTACAAAAACACAAATGCTGTTCTTATTTGATAATAATAGCAAATGACAAGCATTACAATAATTGCTCATTCATACCTTCAACAAGATCTTGACCATGGATTATGAAGATACAACAGTGTTATTGCATAGTACTAGAATATGTATGCACTATATATGTACCAAACAAGTTATTTTTTACACAAATTATTTAGTTATTTTCTCTTGAGGTCTTTTGTTTTTTTCTTTCTGTGTCTATTAAAATTTCAATGAAAACAAACACTGGAAATGAAAAACATAAAGAAACGAACAAAGAAAGAAAGGAGAACAAAAAAAGAATGAGAAAAAAAGAAAGAAGGAAGGGGAAAAAAATAAAAGAAGGGAGGGAAAGAATTGTACTAAAAGGGAATATGGACACACAGCTCCGGTCAGCCTTTAAGTTGTTGCCAGGCTGGCTCTGTCAGATGGTGACATCATTTGACACACACTCTAACATCTGCAGACACTTGCTTGCAAGCTTGTCTGGGTTTGTTAACAAATACTATTGTGTATCTGTGACTTTTGAGGACATTGGATTGACCTGTAATTCTACACCTTCTACACCTCGTGGAAAACCTTAAAACCTACCAGATCTTCAAAAATCTAAGGATTTTTAACCTCATTCTTTTTTCCCCCACAAGGTGGGGTTTATATGACTATAAAAACAAACCTAGGTCTTTCAGGTCTTTTGGTTTGTTGGGGCTAATGCCGCTGATACTCAGGTCTTCTATTCCAGAAGGTTGAGCATATCTTTGTGACAAGGTGACACTATTTACACTGTGGACCTTCTGGAATGAAGCGTCTCCTGCTGTCTGTGCTCTCCTGCACTTCTTTGGTCACTGTCTTTGTTTCCCAGGACCAAATTAAACACTGCTGTGAGGAAAGTGATCAATGCAGTGGATGAGATATTACCAAAAAGCTTGTAAAACAAAAGAACCGAGTTCTTTTCTCTTTCACTTGGAGATACTATTTTAGAGCAGTCACTTGTTGGATTTGACATATTTTGCATACAATTCATACAGACACTGATGTTTCTGACAGCAAAAAGTTTTAGTCCCAACTTTTTAATAAAAACTATTTTCTTTAAGTCTATTGATGCCCAAACACCTGCAAAAAGGCATTATTACTTAATAAGGTCTTGCAGTTTCTCATGCCTATGTTTTAGAAGATTTTGGCACTAATCAGCAATATTTCTTAAAATAGAAAGTCATTACCATATATGGATGAAGATATTTTATCTGCTTTTTAAAATGTTTTTAAAACCCTGTGTAGGGTCCATTAGGTTTCCAAGATACTGCTTTCAAACAATATTTCTTTTGACGTCGTCCTTGTCACATCACCTTATGAACTCACTTTTGAGCTAGAGTCTCTGCTATCACTGCTGTCATCAGGGCAGATTATGTGTGTTACACACTGATGGCTGAGTTTGCTGTGTTGTATGTAGCGTCACCGCTAATAGACAACTTTAACATCAGCCGTTCTTTACTGCCTTGTCATTGCTTTCTTAACATATTTCTCAACTTGAGACACAAAAATGAATAAAGTACCACGAGCTACAAACCCATACATAGCTGAAAAGGAAAAGTTGTAAAAATGTTTATATGTGTTCTCTTCAGCCAAGCACTCTAAAGTCTATTTGTGCTGCTTTTGTTTCCATATGTGCTCATAATGCAAATAACTGCTGTTGTAGGACAAATAACCCAAGCGATGCTTCCAACATGACCTCCTGACCTCAAACACTGTCTTTCTTTGTGTCGACAAGGCTGCTTATTGTCTTACTGTACACAAAGCCCCAGCATTGATGCATCAATATGTTTTGAGTGGAGAGCTTTGCTTCGGTTGCTGTTAGGACGGTTGGGTAAGGAAATGGGCTGGAGGAAGGGACGCTATTGGAAATCAACTAATCAATGATTCTGTTTCATGCAATCAATCTCTCACCACCTCTTTAGGTACACGCACATACACAGGGATTCATCTTGATACACTTAAAAACTCTGGATAATACCGCTTCCAAAATAATAATCCTGCACAAACAACCTAATCTTAGTGGAAGAGAAGACTATGTGGTTCATATTAAAACATGGTTTGTTTTCTCAGACTCACTGACAGACCTGACAGATCTCACACTGGCATGCTGACAATGCGTGCACTGTAGCAGTGCTGTTTTACTGCATCCTGGTGGGGGATGTGGGAGACAGCGGACGCAGTGAGGCCAGACTCTCTTAGAATCAGAGCTGTTACAAAGCAGGCAAACAAAACATCTGGGATACTTGTGTTTCAAATGGAACAAGTTCACAAATAAGTTTCACTTGACAACAGAATCATATCTGAAGAAATAAAGACTAAATAAGATCAAAGAGTTGGATGCTTTATTTTCATCAGCATGAAGGCAGAATGAAATCAGCGAGATGCAAAAATTTGTGCAGGTCAAAAAAAATTAACAGGTTTTAAATTTAATATACATACAATAGTAAGTGCATAGTGTTTCTTGTCTCCTAAGGTAGTGGAAGGTCTTAAAAGTTCTATGTTCCTCTTAATCCTTTGTCCTTCCATCCTAAGGACTAAATGTACATGGCTGCTCATTTGTGTTGTAGAACAACTACAACATGGTCTGAAATAAGAACACTTTCAGAATGTAGAGAAGAGGGGAGACAAGGCATGCAGCCAACAGGCCCGACCCTATGTAATTAAAGCTATGTTGTGACTGGATCCACACAGAGAAGTCTGTGGGAGGCTGAATCCTCACACATGCACATGTACACACACTGACCCTGCCCCCCGTTTCACTAGTTGACTCAACTTATGATCTCTTATTTTCATAAGCTCATGGTCATATTTTAAATCCCTTATCTCAACAGTGTAAATGTTTCTTTAAGATTCTTTCATTCCAGTTTGACAGAGAGGCTATTCTGAACAGATGCAGTGTTTATATAGCAGAGTCTGTGAGTACACTCTTGACTCTGTTCTACAGTGGTTGGTAGGAAGCAGATTGAGTTGAAAAGAATCCCTAAACAGACACGGAGCAAGCTCAGTTTATGTGTTAGAGATTTTCAACTTACTTAGAGTAAACTTAAAAGTTGTTGGATACATGATTTGACTATTTTCTGCATGAACATAATTGTCTGAGTCTAAGCGGGCAACCAAAGTAACTCAAGAAACTGAATGCTAGAGCAAAAGCAACAGTAATCAGAGAGCAAAACATGCAAATTGTCTGTCACTGATGACTGATGTGCTGCTGTCTTAACACTCAGAACACACAAAACCTGATGGCTCATCACACAATCCTGCAGAGTATGGCAAGCAATTCATCATACAAGCCAGTAATAATAATACGGAATCTCTACAGCATATGTCCATCATTCACTTCTTCCCATTCATTTGTTTGAGGTTTCAGCTCCATATATCAACAGCAACTTTCTTCCAATCTGGAACAATGTTATGACAAATATAAATATTTATATAAATTTATCTACTTGCTATACAGCTCCAAAGCTGTTGGTTATAAGTTTCATTTTGGATGTCCAGAATAAATCAACATTTCACCTTAACACAATTTAATGTAACAAAAATCTGAAATGCCATCTTCCTGCATACCCTTCATTTAAAAACTAGTAAAAAGTGTGTACAATTTCATGAGTGATGACGACTTACTTACAGTCTTGTTTGATTACATGTTACAGTGGGCTACCATCTATGTCTGCATTCACAGTCAAAATGTGGATTTCATTAAACTCTTCGATCCACAGAGTTAATTTAAATGATTTGACTTTGGTTTCAAAAATCAAGCTCTCATCTCCTAATTGATGAATGTGTGTCACACATTCATGCAAAATTCATATAATCCCTTCCACCCTCTCCAAGCTCTCTCAGCAGGGTTGCTCAGAGGCAGGTCAGAGCTCCATGCTTTCTCAGCTGCTGTCTGGTGTCCCGCAGCTGTCAGCACCCTCATCACCACACATACTGTATCCAGGAAAAATAAGGCCCCCTCACTCTATCTGGGGACCCACTGTCACATTGGAAACACACACGCACCAACAAACACTAACACCCGAGCGGTCACCAGGGTCAAATGTTTCTCTGCCACACTTTACTGGCTTGGACCTGTATAGAAGATGAGACTGGAGGTGGGAGGGGGCCTCGGGCGCAGATGGTGACCTGATATTTATGAAGTCTCAATCTGAGACTTCAGTTAAATTAAAGTTGTGTATAAATTCCTCAGAGGAAATTCCAACTTAATTATTAACACATATGGATGACCAGAACAATTGATAAAAATCAATCAATTTCACAAATTGACCTGTTTTTTTTTGTTTGTTTGTTTTGTCGTTAGTCTGTGCGCAGATGTGGGGCGCAGAAACCCTGGTGCGCATTAGAAACACATGCCCGTCACGTAGCTATTTCTCAAAACTCAATTTGTACTAATCTTGTTTGGAAAGAGCGATGGACAAAGTTCTGATTCGGACGTAGAGTCAGACCTCAGAGACTTCGTCATGGCACCGGATACAAGGCCCGCTTATGCGCGGCTTGTCATCTGACTGAGATCGGCATGATTAGTATTCCGCTCCATATGTGTCTTTTGTTAGACCACCAGCGGAGCAGGGCGCAGACACAGGCAGGGAAGGAGGTGTGGCGATTAGATACTCTTTTTATAATGTCTAAATTTTTATGACAGCGCATTGAGAAAACAAAAACATAGAGCCTAACCTAGAAAACTGGATTGATAATTTGCATCTATTTAACTTGGGTACCTTTGAATCTGTGATTTCAGTAAAATTATGTTAGATTAATTTGCACCATAAAAATTTTCTGTTGTATAATGACTTAAAGTTTACACAATAGGTAATATTTGCCAGAATGCACTCTTAGTAAGTACAAACAATATATACAAAATAGATAATATAATAGGATAATAAAAGGGATTTCTGTTGGGTCCCAATCGTCAGTATAGAACCAGGAAGGAATCCTTCAATGTTTCCTTGATAGTCTTTTTCTATTCTCCATATTAAAAAGGACAAAATCGGTTTGATTAAGACGTACAGTGTTACTAAACTTTTAAAATGTTTTTTAAAAGACATAATGTAAACCGTTTAACTGACAACCACCGCTAAGATGTTTCACCACAGGGTTAAAAAGTTCAATGTGCTACCAATTTATCCTGTAGCAATAGTGCTGTCACCAACCCTAGTTATAGCTTGATACAGGCTTTAATTCTTTCACCAACAAGGAAACTTTTTTTATTAAATCTCTTAAGTTTTTTAGAAGTTCATACATAAATGTAAAATATTTCCCCATCACATTGTTCTGATCATACAGCACATTTAATTTTCAGACATAGACTGTCTGAGCAAATACAAACAGGAATTTTTATTTAATTTATCAAGATTAAATAGGTATCCATACCAAACTGGTCTTATTTGAAAAAGCCATTGTCCCCTTGCTAATTCATAAACTGGTTGTGAATAACCACATATTTTCAAGAGCTAAGCATATTTTTATGAGCAATATACAGATATGCATGCCCCCTGACCTGTGCAATCAAGAAATCACTCAAATAGAACATGTCAAGCCACCTGAAGTAGAATAAAACAGGGGGAATGTAATCATCCAAGTCTGGATGATGTCTATTGTGAAAAATAACCTGATTCTTCACATTACATGACTCACTCTTGATGCATGTTAAGACTCTTAACTAGGTCACGAAGTACCTCATTGCTAAAAATATATACAAGCTAGCAAAAAAACAAAGGTCTCTAGACAGTTTCTTTGTAAAGGGGAAAAGGGGAACATTTGGCCATGTCTGGGAGGAGCAAAGCAATTCATCACAAATTTTTGTAATTCATGAAATAATTAATTCTGCTTTTCAGTAGAAAATACTGAGGAAGGATTGCCTTTGTTTAGTTTGTGACCCTAAGGTCAAGCAAACTTGGGTTACGCTTCAGGGCAATAATGCATACCAACAAGTCCATCTTTACATATCTTAAAAACACAAAATTAAGGTTTAAAGTCTAGTCAAAGTCTGGACGTCAATCAAATGCAGATGCATGACTTTACAAACACTGGATTGTAGTTGTTGGGTGGCACAATTGAATGTTATGAATTCCCCATGAAAAAATGCCTAATTTAAAATTACTTTTTGTACTTCTTGTATTATATTAAAATTTGTTCAACCATCACATTAAAGTGCGACTCAACATATAGAACGGGAAAAAAAATCTAAAGAGGGCAAATTCTTTTCACAGGACTTTACATTTATTCATAGCAACCCATATAACTGCAGGGTTGCCAACTCACTAAAGCTTTCCTTTTATTTGTCTCCTTTTTTTCTTGGTCAAATGTCTCTCAAGATAAGAAGAGTGTTTTTGCCAAAAGGGAAACTCTTTTTCTGCACTGCATCTTGTGATCAGTCATTCTAAACCACTGTATTTGGATTTCTATGAAGTCCTGATCTGTGTTTTTTCTTTGCACCAGCTCACTTTGGGATCTATTCTTACAAAGAATCCCTTCAGCATATGACTGCCAGATTTACCTGCCCCTGACGTGCTCCATCAACTCTCATTGGATTGTCTTGACCTAAAGGCTTGCATGGTTATGATATTTCTGAGTTTCAATGAAAGCGAAACAAAGATTATTTTACACAGACCAAGTTGTATCTCACACAAGTTGCTTATTTTGGTTGCCTAGAGCCAAGCATCAAACAGCATGTAGCAAACCTGGGATTAATTATAGACACAGATTTTCATATTTTCAGAATGGTTTCCTCCAGTTGAGACAAATAAGACTTAAACTAGTTTTCTCAAGCATTACCTGAAGAAAGTAGTACATACTTTTATCTCAGTTTGTCTCAACTACTGCAATGTACTTTATACTAGACAGGCATCACTTTCATTTCTTCAGCTAGTTCAAAATAATGCTGTCTGTTGCTTTTGTTATCTTTGAGCACATCACACAGATTCTGTCCTTTCTCCAGTATTAATTTTAAAATCATGATGTTGGTAAATTTCTAAAATGGTCTTGTTGCCACTCTGATATGGTCTAGCGTTATCTTCCTAAGAGCAGCAGACCATCTGTTTTCAGTTGTCTCAAAAACTAGACAGAAACTTAAAGGAGCTTTTCTGCTGTGGCTTCCAAACTTTTAAACACATTACCTTTAATTACTAGACAGCCATCTTATTTTTCCTGGTTGTAAGCCTCTTTTCAAGGTACAGTGGGCCTACCAGTAGCAGTAGGCCCATTGTGAGTTTAACTGTTACTACTCTTTTCATATTTGTTTTATTTCTTGGGTTTTACATTTTCTTATTTTTATAGCACCTTGGGTAAGATAGTTTTTTTTAAACACTATATAAATAAATTCTCCTAGAACTCTGGAGATGGTTGACTTCTAATTATAAAGATCGCTTTGGTTTCCATAAAGCAATAACTTCATGACATACAGTCATGATGTGGTGGTGGTGGTTGTTGTTGGACCCAAATGCAGAGACAGAGGTGGCAAATGAATTTGGAGATTTAATTAGAAGATAATTAAGAACTTACAAAAATCACAAGGAACCAAGTCAAAAATACAAACCAAAACAAATTCATAGAAGGAGAACAGCAGGGAGACACGAGGAGAACACACTGGTTTGTGACAGGAGTAGACGAGAGGATCTGGTGAGAAGTGCTTAAGTACTGGGGAGGTTGAATGCTGAACAAAAGACCTAGGCTGATGAGCTAACAGGTTGCAGGTGTCAGTGGAGGGAGCAGCTGACAGACTGAGGAGAGGAAGAGAGAGAAAATGGCACAGGGGGGGCAAGGAAGAGTACACAGGGGAACAGGAAAAAAATCTAACACTGAAGAATAACTAGACTAAAGAAACAATTATACTAGAGTGACAGAGAAGAACTAGAAACTCTCTTCTAAGGGAGAACTAAAGTGGAAACAAGGCAGAACTAATAGAAAAAACTAAAGAATACAAAAAAAAATGACAAAACCCAAAACCAAACTCAAACCATCTGAGATTCTAACACATACTAAAATATTCAATTTAACATTTTAACACCAAAGTCTATTTTCATATTGTCTATTCAAAAATACAGTGTCATCCCACTGTTTGCTAAACACTGACTACACCTACAATTGTTTCTCCCATCAAATTTCAGTCAGAAGTTGGCAACTCTGACTAATCTAGGCCATTCTCTGAGGGACATCGCACATGACGAACGAAACTCTTATTCAAGATTAGAGTTTAAATTTTCATTTAAACTCTAAACAGATTGTTCCGGTATAATTCTGGTTGATAAAATGTGAACGAAATAGTTTTTATATTGAGGCATAAAACACTACTTAAATAAATGAAGCCCACTTGGAATATAGCTTGCTGCTAGCAGAACATGTTAGGCTCAGTTTTTCTTTCCTCTTGTTAAAATGTACTCCCCTTATTCTCTTGGTTTTCATCTTAATGTGATGTTTTTAATCAACTTAACCCTTAAACGTGTTTACTTATATTCTACATAACTGCAGAGAAAAGTTTGAGCTCTATGTGAGAACACAACATGGATTTTGGGAAAATTTGACAACACAAGCAAAGCGGTTAGTGTGGGAGGGCAGACTGGGATGGGCATATTTCATTATCAAAGACCTTCAGGGATCATTTAGAGTCAAGCTGTTGTAAAAGCTTTGCAATAAGGTCAGCACATTCCATTAAGATGACATTAAAATTTTTAAGATGTTTCCTGCAGAGCGGCAACAGCATTGGCCAGACTTTGAAACAAGCCTAAATCTTTCACTTCGCCCCACCATGCATGCACCAATATGACTATTGTCAAACATCTTTTGGAGACGTTGTCATGCATGGTAGCAATCGTCATGGCACTCAGTCAAACTCTTGCTCAAACGCCTATGTTTAAACCTTTTGCAGCTCACATGCAACTCGAATGTTTTTGGACTATGTTGAAATCTGTCAAAAGCTGTTTTTCCACCAAACTCTTTACTGACAAGGATAATTATCTTGATTCTTCTCCCTCTTCTGACGTCATTTACTTATATAAACAGCAGCAGTACCATAAGTAACGGTATTCTTTGAAAGCTTACTGTGGAGTTACAAACTTTGTTAACCTGCTGTGTTTCAATTTTAAGGATACATTTGCTATTGAAACCAGTTCAACGTTTACTTAATATCCTCCAAAATTCCTTCGTAAAGATTACAGACATAAAACAGAGAAGAGGCTCTTTGGTGGTGCGTAAAGTGTCCTCTCCCGTACTTAAACTTTTGCTTGTCTTGATTAACCCAGTTTTCTATTCTTGTAATCCTGGCATTGTCACAGAACGGTAGGCGCAACTTTACAAAAGCTTTGTGTCAAAAAAGTAAAAGCTCTAAAAGACAATTCTGCGTGCATTTTCAGCAGCTTACGAGCGTAGACGCGAATTTTCTTATTTTATGATGTGCAGAAAGCACAAATGAGAGCTTGTTAAGGGGTGAGACCTACAAAAGTCTTCAACGAGGGAACAAAGGGCCATTAAATAGAGGGTCTGTGCCACAAGCGGCGGCTGCTCCTCCCCCTGATTTCGCTACCCACAGGCATAAATCTCAACCCAAAGCACAGAAACGCATTACAGCCTTTCATACAGAGAGCCTATTTATCAAGTTGGGTAACTTTTTTGCAGTTAGAGGTCATCTCAGTACAAAAGGCGCTGGCCCAACGGCAGGGTCCATGCAACGGTCAAGCAGATCACAATGGAGATTGTCTGCAGGCTTTCAGATATTTAAAAGTGTGTAAGCACTACAAATGACATGACTAAAAGAGGGGTAAATTAGTGCCGTTTGGGGCTAAGGGAATTCAAACAGTAAAAAGAGACACTCAGTAGAAACTTCTTACCAGCTGACGCCTGAGCGTCAAGTTTTCCTGGCCCCAGCTGCTGAAGCATTCCAGCTCTCCTCTTGAGCCATCCTGGGCTGGAGGCTCTCCCAGAGCCAGCGCTCCCAGCACAAGACACTCCTGCCTCTGTCTGCGGAGCTCCAGCTCACACAGCCCGGCCAGACTCGCCTCCAAGCGATCCTTGGTTCGACTGCGCTCCACTGTTGCTGGAAACGAGAGCGCACGCTGCATCTCCACCCAAAGAAAAATCCGCTATAAGGTGCAGAAAAAAAAAAAAAAAATCAAACCGTGTCAGATTTTTTTTTTTCTTTTTTCTTGTCTTCGGTAGGTGCAGTTTTAGGAGAGCAAACGCAAACTACAGAGGGTCAAATTCCATCCCATTCCTCGTGACTGCGCGGTTATCTTGGAGCAGCGGCATGGTTCCTCCGACCTTCTCTGAGCTGCACATTTTTTTTGACTCGCAGCTGTCAAACGCATCCTCGGAGCCCCGCCTTCGGCGGAGCGGCCACGGAGGGAAATTGGGGGAGTCATCCAGCTTCTTACCCTCCACCCACTTTTGTAAAATCAGTTTCAGCAGTCATTGGATCCTGGAGGCTGGGCTGAGGTGCTGAGCTCTAAAGTGTCCCATCCCCCTTGATTCCTTACAGTGACGCGTCGACCTCACCCATCCCAGACTAATGGACTTCCAAGGGGGATGGTTATATTTCCTTGATCTGGAAACATTTCTTGTTGTTTTTTACTTCACTTGAAAGTAAAAAAAAAAAAAAAAAACAACAACAGAAGCAGCAGAAAAAAACGCCAGAGATGCGCCAAGTTGGAATACCAAGAGAAAACAATTTTGACAGATTTGTGTTGCGTGCATGATATTGTTTAAATTATTCAGATATATTTTTCACTGAAATAGTAATTAAGTTATTTTTCTAACCTATTCCCTCTCCGGTTGCTCCATATCGTGAAACAAATTGGAACAGATTCAGATTGCAGTGAAAGAATGTCTAGATAAGTGAATCCTGGATGTCATTTAGTTCATTTACTGCCTGAAAACATAAATAATGCATTCATAGTCAGGTACATATCTTCAAGGTACAGTCATATCAAATTTAACTTTACACTCAGTGCCAGACAAGTCAAGCACCCAGAAGGAATGGTAGATTAAACATTTAATATTCAAATAGCTGCCATGTCAGACGATGGGAACCATGAGAACTAAGGTCCACATTCTTATTTCATATATATATATATATATATATATATATATATATA
>CAEGAE010029654.1:0-28835 GCA_903067095.1 Girardinus metallicus | reverse complement strand
CTCCGGGAGGAGAAAAGCTGCCGTACTCCAGGCATCGCGCTAGTCATTCTAGGGATGCTTATTGGTCCCCCGAAAAAATCCTCCCAGGCCGAACCTGAAAACTGGATATTATGCTGCTAACACTTGGCTTTCGTCAACAACTTAGGCGGAAGAGAGAGCTCTGTGCGATGCAAGTAATAATCCGGCCGGTGTTCTGACTATCAGTGCTACCTCGTCAGATGTGCGCATGCGCATTACCACAAGGTAGGACGGATTTATGGGTATCACTGATAAACAAAACACCGGAACATGGTGCATTAAATAAAAAAAACATAAATTAACGAAGCTTCGGGGCAGACAAATTTTCCTCGAGGAATTTTAATAATCGAGGTACTCGAATCACTCGAGGAGTCGTTTCAGCCCTAAATCCTAGTTATCTGCCAGATTCCAGAGAAGCATATCAGATGTCTGCACAAAACGGTGAAGTCCTGGAAAAAGCTGAGATTCAGCAGAGTGGAGGAACCCTCAGTCCTCCTGCAGAGAGGCGAAGCCAGAGATGCCAACATGTATCCATCAGAGGGCTCCTCTTTGTTCTGTCTGCCTCCATGCTCTTCAGACGATGACGAAGCTCACATAGTGCACACATTATTCCCCACCTCCAGAGCCGGCCCAAGCCTCCATGGGACCCTAAGCAAAATTTGGTTTTGGGGCCCTCTATCTCTGCTAACAATGTGGACTGGCTGCAATCAGCAGTCCGATCATTAGATCATTCAGACACCTGCTATAAACTTATTGCATCTCTGGCAGTGCTGTTTACATTATATACATGTAGGATACATTTATTGGCCAACTGATTTATGGACCAGTTGATTTGTGGGCGCCAATTTCCTTTATTTTGGGGGATCGTGATTGGCTGATACTTACACGTGAAGCCCATCTGCTCTGCAGTGAGAGGCTTGACTGACAGACTGGCTCACCAGGGCAGGTCTGCACATTTGCCGTTAACAATATTCACCCCACTGTTGCAACTCAGTGACTTTCTTGCTATATTTAGCGACATCTCAGTAAAAAAAAAAAATCATATCAGGCAAAATCAAAATTGGCTGATATGAACCTTTATCTTGGCTTTTTTCTATTCTTCCTCTTTCTTTTCTCCCTCCCTGAAGGATAAGTCCTTTTTTGAGACATTGTTTTGCTTACTTAACTTCTGACCGGAGCTTTGGACGTTTGGATGCTTTCTGCTCATTGCATGGCAGCTCATGTTACCGGCGAAGCGTGCGGTACCTATCGCGGCCACATGGGGGCCCCCAAGAGCAATTTTTTTTTTTCTTTTTATCCATAAAATAATGATTTCTATATACATGATCAAATATATGCCATCCATCCATCCATTTTCATTACACCTTGTCCCTTAGTGGGGTCAGGAGGGCTGCTGGTGCCTATCTCCAGTCACGTTCCGGGTGAGAGGCGGGGTCACCCTGGACAGGTCACCAGTCTGTCACAGTTATCAAATATATATTATTGTAAAAACAAATCATTCATAGTGAAATTGTGTGTTTTTGATATTATAATGACATAGAAATTACTAAAAAAAATAAATAAAAAATCAGCTCCACTACGGGGGCCCTTAGTGGCTCTGGGGCCCTAAGCGGCTGCTTAGTTTACTTTTGTCTTGGGCCGGCCCTGCCCAACACTGTTTTAATTTAGCTGCCCAAGCAGCTAAACTACTGTAAAAGGCCTGTTGTAATTAAAATGTTATCATTTTCTTTACCAAAATGAAGTTCCATCTTGGAGGCTTCAGCACTCTCCATGTTTCACACATCCATTATTCATGTAGGTATTTTAAGGGTTGCAACACAAACAGCTCAACAGCGCCCCCTAGCACCTTAATAATAATGATAATAGTAATAAAACAGTATAGAGACTGTGATTTAAAATGACAACACTCCTTTACATAACTGTGCATGTATGAGTCCCTGAGTGTAAAGAGGAGAAGTCTTTTCTCAAGTCCTGAACAAATCCGGGTTGGGAACACTCCGACCTTTGACCCGACACTGAGAACATGGACTCAGGTGTACTTTTACTGATTACACAGAGTTTTGTGTCCTGACATGAAAACTAAATCCTAGTGTGGTCTTTGCAGAGGTGCAGTCTTGATGAGCTCCATACATTCACCAGTCTCATTTTGGGATGTTTTCTGATCTGACAGTCTGTTCCTGTTTTCCGATTCCCCTTGTGGCTTTTTCTGTGCATTGAGAATAAATACCAAAATAAAAAGAAACGTACATATTTTAGGTGATTTAGTAGATCAGCCTCTGTCTAAACACCTTCTATGTGACATGGGTTAAACAGACTGTGGGCAGAAGACGTAGCAGTATATGGTCCCCATGTAAATATCTCCCTCCCTGTCTCTGCAGCTGGAGTGAGGACTGGAGCAACAATGTTCTGTCTGATACTGAGTCTTACTCTGTGATGTCATTGGCGGAGAATAGCCAACGTGCCACACAGGGCGTCCGGGGTCGTCTGAATGCCACAAGTGGCACCACTGACTTAAGTTCTAATTCAGCAAAGTGCCGAGACACCAAACTCCAACAGGAGTTGCCTTAAAGTTCCAGGTAACTGATAAATGAATCTTAAATTTGACAAATAAACAGAACTATGAAGATCAGAAGAATGACAACACTTTAGGGGAAAATCATCTACAACTATCAGTTTAAGCTACTTTAATCAAAAGGAAGCACTTAATCTGCAAATAATGGGAAATGGGGTTCATTTTGCCGTGTAAAACATTTATCAAAGGTACATTTAGATATGTTTAATTTAATCATTTTCATGTCTTACTTTAATGATAGAATTTGGAAATCCCTGCTCTTTGTGTAGATTTCAGTTTCCTGTAGAGAAGCTGTTTTATGAACATGTGTGGACTGCTTCTTTTATTATCTCCCCATCTGTTAGTAAGTATGGAATTAGTTTTTCAATCAATTAAATTAGAGCATAATTAATTAAATTATTCAACATGTAAATTGTCCAGAAGTGAAACATGTCCATATTTCATTTTAATGGAAAAGATGGACAGGAGGAATATGCGAGAAATATGCCATGTGATTGGTCAGACCTCAGAGGTTGACATGCACTCATTATGGTGTAAATGTCTTCACTTTGAGCTCTTAACGTTGAATTTAAACATTATTTGATGCTTCCATTATTTGATGCAGAAGTTGATGTTTCCTATTAAACTACCTGTCAACTGCTGGTTCTTACACAGGTATAGAACGTCTTATAGGCAACAGGATGTATTTACTTTTCTTTAATTTCTTATTTTATAACAATGCTTGGCTAAGGCCAAAAGATGCAGCATGAGAAAAATAAGACATAATGTAGTTTTTAATGGTATACACAAATCCTTCTAGGTGAAAACAAACCTTTTATTTTTTCCCCAGAGTACAGCGGTGATTTATTTACTCAAACGTATAACTCAACAAAATGGTTGTAGCTTATTTTCAGAAACTACATTTATTGAAGTAATAACAAAAATATTGGGGAGGGAAACAAACAAAAACTGGCTTTTTTCCAGACTCAGCTAAATATTACATCTACAAAATTAAACATTAACTAAAATAAACCTCCTCCAATGAACCTGTGCTCCCATAAAACAATCTCAACCACAGTTTGAAGTCTTTCTGAGCAATTTTGCTAATTCAAAATAAATAAATGAATGTCTGAGCTCACTGAGCGGCTGGAAACCTGAATTGTTCCCCGGTTCTAAGCATCGAGCTGATGAGTTGAGACTTAATGTGGAAGAATTTGGCAGTAGTCCTCTGTCTTCATTTTGCAATGCATCCTGGTAGCAAATACGACCCACAGCATGATGCTATCACCACCACTTGGGCATTGCTTTTCTCATTGTGAATAAATAGTTCAATCTTTGTCTCATCTGACCATCAAACTTTCCTGCAGTCTAATCCAGGTAATAAAGTCTCTGACATGTCAAAGACATTAACATTTATTTGACATGTTAATGCCAAACACCTTCAGTCATGTCCGCTCTGTCCATGATGATTGAGGATAAAGCTTGGGTGTCTGGGTTGTTCTTGAACAGCCTAGCCAGTCTCCTTCTGTCTAAGGACAACAGTTGGGGTAAACTTCTTGAAATTGTAATAGTAGTGATTGTCACACTAGCACATTGGTTATAAACACACACTACAACTGGTTCAGACACATTCTTAAAGGATAAAGATAAATCTGATGTTCAGGTCCATTGTGTGTGAAAGTAAACTGTTTTTATGTCCTGTTTCTAGAGTGGACAGCTGTCATTAGGCCTAATCTAGGTGAGTTGGTCACCGTGAACTCTGCAATCAGTGAAAGACCCAGAATCAGCATAATAAGAATATATAAAAATATACATATGACCTAAGATATTATCTCAGCCCATAACAATGGACCTGTGATAAAATCAAAAATCAGCCTTTCCTTCATGACAGTTAGAAATTTGGTCAAAAATTTTGTGCTGTTGCTAATAAGATGGAGCTACACAGTCAGCACATTTTCTGTCTTTGTCTTTGGTTTCTGGTTGTAGATTGTAGAAACGCTTTAGCTAAGCTAAATTTATTTGTATTATATATTTTTAAACAGTGAAGTTAAAAAAATGGAGAACACTTTTGACAAAAAGTATACCAATTGATATAAAACCTTAGAAATGCTAAAAAGAAAAAATAAGACAGAACAAAATTATGTCCTGAAACAATAAAACCAAACTTGACTGGTTTCATTAACTTTGTCATGCTGTTTGTATTTGCTTCAAATTGTATGGATGGCTGACAACAATAATCATTATGTATCGCCATACCAGTGTTTAATCACTTCTCACTGGAATGATCTGTTTCCAGTTAGGGTGCACCGATTGCAGTTTTCTGGCCAATTGCCGATTACCAACCTTTTAAAAAGCCTGAGCTGCTGATTCTGATTTTGACCAATACCTTTGCTTTTGTTTGAAATGTTGCTAAATGCAGCAAGAAAGTCCCTGAGTTGGTAACATTGGTGTAGACATGACCTGGTGGACCAGTCTGTCAGTCAAACGTCTCTCACTGGAGAGCAGCAGAGGACAGTGATTGACTTGTAAATCTTTGCCGAGGTACATGTGGATAAGATCGACTTCACATGTTAAGTATCGGACGATCAGAGAACACACAGAACTCCCAAAGTAACGGAAATCTGCTGGCTGATAAATCGGTGCAGCTCTAGTTTCCAGAATAGCAGCAGTACGCCTTCTTTATTGTATCTGGCTGTTTTGACTTTCACTGTGTTCTTTTATTGGTAATGTATGTGTTACGAAGCCATAATTCTCCACTTATGACTAAAATGATTTGGTATTTGATATTTTTTTAAAATTTAGATACAGAAGAAAAATGTAACAACTTGAAAGTAATAATTCTGTATGTGGGTGTAAGAAGAGTCTGTCTGCTGACACTGTGTTGTTGATGCTCATCTTCAGTGTTTGAAGTCAAACAGAGGGCTGACTGATGAGGTGAGTTTCTCCAGATGTGTGGCACAATAGTTTCTGTTGGAGAGCTTCTGAAATCATCACAGGAAATATTACCTTAGGAAATGCTGCACTGCAGTGGTAGACATTAGAAGACCTTACCAGTCAATGTCCAAGATATTTGGCAGATATTAGTTAAAAATATAATAATGGAAAAAATGATCCTAATGATCTCAGCAATAAAGAGGTCTCTCTGTTTAAGCTGGAAACTGCCCTAGAGAACATTCGGTTTAAGGCATGTGGGCCTTTATGACTGATGTGATTTTCCAGCTAATTTTTATTGTTGCATCTGGTGAAATAAAAAAAATCTCATCTTGAACTTGATCAGTTATTTTATTTCACTTTGAGTTTGTAATAAATACTTCATGGGTTGAATCTTAAATATTTGTATGTTATTTTCATTTTTCAGTCAGTCCTGCAGAATGAATTTTTGAACTAAGTTGTTTCCAATATCTCTGTTCTTACTGTGTTTGTGCAGGTTTGCCTCTCCCATGAGAAGCCTGTCCCAGCTGTCTCCGGACCCAAAGACAGCTCTGTGCACTCCTGTCTCTCCTCCATCAGAGATGTCTGCTCCACTGTCCAGCCTGGCCCTTTCTGTCCCCTCAGTGGCTCTAAGTCCCTCTGTTGAGGAGGAGTGCCCACTGCTGCTGTCAAAGAAGAGCCAGCAGCAGCTGTCCTCAAGACTGGCTGATCAGAAGAGAAGCTTCTCCCACTATAATCACGGCCTGGTAGCGCACAGCTTGCCTCCCAGCCCAGCCCTCGTTGCAAAGAATGTTACCTATGGAGTCACAGGAGACTGTGGGACAGACGCTGCCAGCTACAGCTTTTTAGAATTACCAGAGAAACTAATGAATCAGAGCTGCAGTACCAAAAGTGCTGCATGCCATGTACTGCAGTTCATGGAGTCCAGTGACAGCATGCTATTCAGTGAAACAGACGAGCCTCATGGAGGAGACGCGCCCTTCCGTACTGCAGACAGTAGCACAGCCCTTTGGGACGTGGAGAGCAGCAGGACTAACCCAGCATCACCAAGCCCTGTCCTGCTGGTTAAACCTTACAATCCCATTGCTGTGTAACATTAACAGAAATACCTTCTACAGAGACATATTCACTTAAAATGTAACTTTCAACAAGCTAACTGCTGTATAAAAACTTTTGAAAAAAAAGAAAAGAAAAAGAAACCTATTTTAGTGACGTAGCAAATAAAGAGTTTTATAAAAGAAGACACAGCTGTATAAAGATGATCATGAGCTGCAGGTTAAGTGCCATATGCTCGTATGTAGCAAAGGTTCCCAGTAGATTTCAGAGCAGAAAAATATCAACGGTGCCTTTCTGTTTAGTGTGGCTGAGCTGGAGTAGCGTTGCATACTGAGCTATGGATCACCGTCCCAACACTTGGTTGGGTCCAGACGCATGCTTTGATAAAATAGTGAGCATGTTGTGGTTTCATTTCCAGGGTTTTCCTTTGACAGGTCACTCCTTTCATACCCTCGTCTGATTGGTCCACTGAACGGCTTAAGGGAATGTGTCACTGAACTACCACACCTGGACTAATACTCAGTAAACATTTTAAAATGGCTTGTTATCTGCATTTGATGAGAGATAGAGAAAATGTTAGCAAAAATCTGATTTTTGTTGGTCACTATCTGTCCCAGTAACCTGTCACTGAATTAATATAACTGTGAGATAAATGTGCAATCACTAAAACCTGCTTTGTAGGTGTTGCTAATGCTGTCACATCTATACCTAACATAACCATGTAGATTTCTTTCAGTTCTATATTGGCTTCTATTCTGTATTAAAGTTCTAATGTTGTTACCGGCAGCACTGCTGTAGTTCTGGAAAGCCGATACACATTCCCACTTCAGGCTGGGGATTTTCCAGAAAGGCTGCATAAGAAGGCCAGTGTCTACAAGCTAAACTCCTAACTGTTTGCCAAGCGGATTTAAAAAGCTGTCCTGTGAGATGTAATATGAGTAAATAATGAATATCTAGAGCAAAGACATGAGGAGAAAGATGGAGATGCTTTCTCTGCATTTTTTTTTGCTGACTTCCAGCAAATCACTGGAGACAAAATGGCTGCTAAAATGGAAACAGCCATTTAAATGTCAAATACACTGACTTTATGTTCATTCAAGCAAAATGTGTTCCTACATATTCTGACAAGGATATCGTTTTAAAAAGTAACGTCTCATTCATTTCTATAAGAAACAGTTTACTTTGTTTCACAAGCTGTAGAAAAACCCAGTCAGGGTTATTCCCCTGAAGGACAATGATGAAAATACAGAATAAATGGAGCATTGTTCCTTTAACGAAGGCTTTCGTGTTGTACAGACTGGCCACAAATAATGCTTTAACTACATATAGTGGTTGACTGCTGTAACTCTTACATGGACTTGTAAGTGTGTTTGTGTGTTTGGACTTTTAAATTCAACAACTCACAAACTTCAAAAAACTTGCACTTCTGTTCTCAAATGTTTCGGTTTGTGACTTATGTGTGTGGTGTCAATGTAAATGTAATTTAAAAGAAATGAATAAACAAAAACCTGAAATGGTTTAACCATCCAATCTGTTATTTGAACACAGAGTCCTCTGCTGAACACTCACTCACCAGGGAACAAACAGGAGGTTGTAAACAATTATAATCTCCTAAAGTGACATATAATTAAAATATGTAATACTTCTAGCACAAAAATAAACCAAAAAAGGCCAAACACAGTTGATTGTCAATTAGTTTTACCCTGTAGGCCTGACTTTTCAACTGTGTACCTACTCAATAAAAACACTTTTGAATTTAAATATATTCTGATTTGTACCTCAATGTACCATTATATTCCTGCTCTATATTGATTTCTTGTAGTGCTTTGTACAATATTCATAGAGCTTTTACCCATTTTGTCATGTTACAACCACAAACTTTATATTTTAATAGGAATTATATGTGACAAACCAACTTAAAGAAGGAACGGTGAAGAGCAGATGAAGAATAAAACAAGAGAAATGCTAGAAGTAATATTTTTTATTTTTATATTTAAATTCGTTTATTAGGTATTCATGATGTTTGACTAAAGTGTTGAAAAGTCGCCTACATCTTCCCCTTTACTCTGGAGTAACTGTCAGTCGAACTTATACACCCCGTCCACTAGGTGGAGTAAGAGTCACGTAGGGGTTTTCATGTTTTCTCCAATAGCGTCGAAAAGACATTAAAAATCAGTTTGTTCTTATATTAATTATAAGAAAATTATTTATATTTAATATGGTGTGTATCAAAGTTGGGACTTATTATGTCTCTTTTGGCAAACGTATTTTAAAATGTCATTTATTACACATCATTCCAGGAAAGGATAATTCCATGATCAGAACATGAAAAGGTGGCTGACTGAAACTACCAGCTGTTTACTGATATTTGTTCTATTAAAAATCACCTGAACATTTAAATCTGGTCATGATTGTCTACAAAATATTTTCAGGTCCCGTTGATTGAAATCAACGGGACCTACAGTCTCCACCGCTACCCTACGTGTTTTTATTCGCATTATAGCAACATTTCTGCTCTGGAATCTCCTACAGCAGTGAGTTTTGCAGCAGGGAAACGATGGGAGGATGACCACTTTCCCTCCTCCTCTCTCTGGACGACAGGAAGGAGGAGGAAAGGAGGAGGAGCGCAGAGATCTGACGCAGTGTGCGCTGCTGCTGCTGCTGCTGCCTCACTTCCACTCCGCTCCCCGGAGGACCCACGGCGGTCTGCAGCCATCACAAACACTCGGCTCCTCCCGGACTCTGGGAGCCTCAGGGCGGTTTCTGTGCGCGACGATGTTGACTGTGATGATCAGAGGGCAGGCGGAGCCCCGGGCCTCGGGCTCCGGGTTGAAGCTGGAGCTGTAATCGCGGAGGTCTGCTCTCATTGTGTGCTCAGTGGCGCAGGAGAAGAGGATGTCTCCGCGGCCGCAGGAACCCCTCCCATTCCTGCCACAACACTTGATTATTAGCCGACACCGAGGGGCTGTTGTCCCCCTTCTGACCGAAGGCTTGTTCATCGGAGGAGCGCTGGTTTTTGAGGGACTTTGTCCACCATGCTGCCCGCTCAGGAATCATGAAAACTCTCAATGAAAACAACGAGGAGGAGGAAGAGAAGGAGGGATCTGGGTGCAGCGCCATGGAGGAAACGGAGAACAATCTGAAAACAGCCAGGTTGTGGAGGGATGCCGCCCTGCGCTCCAGGAAGCTGCGGAGCAACCTCCGCCAGCTGACCCTCTGCTCCAAAAACAACCAGATCATCCTGCCCGACGATATATCCGACATAGAGGTGCTCAACCTGGGAAACAACTCCCTTCAGGAGCTGCCGGACGGACTGCAGTCCACCCTCAACAACCTGCGCATCCTCATTCTCCGCAGGAACAGGTTCTCCGCTGTGCCCAGGGTGGTGTTTGAGCTGGGGCAGTTGGTAGAGCTTGACATGAGTCACAACTGTGTGAGAAGCCTGCCTGATGGTGTGGGGCAGCTGAGGGGACTGAAGAAGCTCTGCATCAGTCACAACAAACTCCAGAACCTTCCAGCTCAGATTGGAGCGCTTCAGGCTCTGGAGGAACTTGACATCAGTTTTAACGACCTGCACGACTTCCCCAGGTCCTTCACCAGCCTTTGCAAGCTGCGAACTCTGGATGCAGATCACAACAAGCTGAACCGGTTCCCTGCTGAGATCTTGGCCTTGGGGGAGCTGGAGGAGCTTGACCTCTCTGGGAACAAGTTTCAGGCTTTGCCAGCTGACATTTTGAGGCTGAAGTCCACCAAGATCCTGTGGCTCAGCAGTCTGCACATGTCCTCCTTACCTGACACTTTCTGTCACCTGCACAACTTGGAGAGCCTGATGCTGGATGGAAACAACCTCACAGTGCTGCCTTCATCCTTTGCTCAGCTGCAAAGACTGAAAATGATCAATTTGTCCTCCAACGAGCTTAACGAATTTCCACAGGCTGTTTTAAGCATTACAGGATTAGAGGAACTGTACCTGAGCAGAAATAAACTGACTAATATTCCAGAAGGAATCGCTCAGCTGGTGAAGCTGGTAAATCTCTGGCTGGACAACAACAACATCACTCATCTACCTGATTCCATTGTGGAGCTGGAGAAGTTGGAGGAACTTGTTTTACAGGGTAACCAAATAGCCATTCTTCCAGATCATTTTGGCAAGCTGTCCAGGGTTAACATTTGGAAGGTGAAAGATAACCCTCTCATCCAGCCTCCATATGAGGTGTGCATGAAGGGAATCCCATACATTGCTGTCTACCAGAAGGAACTTGCACAGTCTCAGCTTGCTGTGAAGCCATGGCTCAAACTGGTTCTGATGGGGACAAAAAATGCTGGGAAGACCAAGCTGAGACAGAGCTTGGTACCAACTGAGCAGGACGTCAGAGGAACCCAGGGAAATAAAGGAATAGAAGTCACTAATTGGGTGGCAGACTCTGATCGCCATCTAATGTTCTTAGTGTACGACTTGTCAGGGAACCTAAACTATGACCTCATCAAACCCTTTTTTCTTTCCCCCGGTGCTCTCTATGTTCTCGTTGTCAATCTTAAAGCTTACTCGCCCAAGAACTTTTATGCCCACATCGGGTATTTCCTTCACCTGCTGTGCGCTAAAGTCCCACATGCTGTTGTGTGTTTGGTGGGGACACATGCAGATCTGTGTGGAGAGATGGAGGTGGAGGAGAAAACTCTGGACATACACAGACAGATCGGCCTCCAGGAGAGGAGCGACATCCAATGTCTAAGAAGCCTGGTCCAGCAGGTAGACCTCGCTCTGGAGCAAGGCTACAAGGTCCGCACCTCCAGCCCACACGTTCTCTTCTATGGTGTCAGCGACAAGAACCTGAGGCGCAAGAAAGCCCAGTTGCAGTACATGCTTAACCAGCGATTGCAGATCCTGTCCCCGGTCCTGAGCATTAGCTGCACAGAGACCCAGAAGAACATCCAGAGGCTGAGGGAGAAGCTCATGTCGGTTGCAGACCACAGGGAGATTTTCCCCAACCTTCACCGTGTGCTGCCAAAGTCCTGGCAGATGTTGGAGGAATTGCACTTTAAATCCAAAGATCTGTGGCTGTCATGGTGGAGCTCAGCCCGTCTGGGCCTCCAGGCGGGACTCACAGAGGACCGACTGCAGAGCGCCTTGTCCTACCTGCATGAGAGTGGGAAGCTGCTTTACTTTGAGGACAGCATCACACTGAAGGAGTATGTTTTCCACAATCTTCCACGTTTTATTGCAATTCTTAATGTCTTCTTTCAGAGGGACAAGTCCACTCTATTGGACCGGCTGCTGTCTGAAGGGGAGAGGGGTGACAAGGGGAGAGTGAGTCTAGTTATTGAGGATGAGAAGGGAGAGAACCTCAGGGTCACTCATCTTCAGCAGCACCTGGAGGGCTTCCTCCATGATGGCCTCCTGCCCTCCAATGTCATCCGCTTACTTCTCAGACCACACATTGAGACACAGCAGGACCTCCACCTCATTATGGAGCTCCTGGAGAAGATGGGTGTCTGCTACTGCATCAACAAACCTCGTACCAAGCCCTTGAATGGAGCCACAGTGTGGTACAAGTTTCCCAGCTATGTCAGTAGCGAGGAGGCTCGGTTAGAAGACTCAGTGGGAGGAAACTCTCTGAATCTTAGCCCCTTGTTCTCAGTGCAACAACTCTACATTCAGTACAGCTTCCCTTTCCTGTTTCCTCCTGGACTTTTTGCACGCTTCAGTGTGCAGATCAACAACCATGTGGTCCAGCAGTCAGATGGCAGGCATCAGATATTTGCCTATAGGGGGAAGGTCCCAGTGGTGATCAGCCACCAGCCCTCTAAGGGGAAGCTGTTCATGGAGACTTTGTCCATCGCTAGCCACGCCTCACTGCCTAACATGTGGACCGCCTGGCAGGCTGTCACTCCGCTGGTGGAGGAGCTGAACATGCTGCTGCAGGAGTGGCCTGGCCTGCACTATAATGTACATATTCTCTGTTCCAAGTGCCTCAAGAGAGGATCGTCCAACCCTCATGCCTTCCCGGGTAAGTCCTGTTTGATGAGCTCATCCAGGTGAGCGTCTTTAATCCAGGCTTATTCACACAGCTCAAACATGGGAACCACACTGAACTGGGAGTGGTGCAGGAAATATTCTGTCTATTTAGTAAACAGTAACATAACAAAGTTGAACACCTCTGAAAGCTACCAGCAGAGCTCACAGTTAGTGTCTGACCTGAGTGGATACAATCTGGAAGAGCTGTCAGAAGATTATATTACTTCCTTATCTGGAGAATACAGAATAATGTAGTTCACCATGTTGGTGAACTCCATGGAGTTCACCAATATGGTGCATTATTTTCTTTTTCCAGCAAGAAATTCTTCTGTTGGTTTCAGAACATAAATGATCTGTTTAAGTGCAGACTGGAACCATCTGATCTACTAACACTGAAGGTGACGCTTGAATCAGGATGGATCCTTTTTCTTCTTCAGTTTGCTTTACTGCAAAATATAACAAAAATCATAATTCAATATTAATCTAAGGCTTGGTGTCGTTATTTGTGGTTTTGGTTAGATTTCAATGCTGTGTCCCCTTTAACATCCAGAACACCTGATGTTCCATCCTTAGCAGTTTGCTGCTCCTGGACAGGTTGCTACTGGATGAGCACAAGCAGATGATGATGGTGTCTGAGTGAAGAAGGCTGACCTGTGAAATTAGACGGAGTTCAGTCTTTGTCCTTGTCTGCCTCTGCTGTGAGAGGAAGATTTGTGTTGACATGAGCTGAACCACTGCAGCTGTCAGTAATCAGATTCAGCCACACCCTGATTCTGAATGCAGCTCCATGGAAGATGGAGACAGATGCCTCCATCAGTGGGGGATGGAGGTGGAACAAAGCTGCTGCCTCTTCCCCCTTCCTCAAGGACAGAAATAATCCTCAGTGCTGGTCAGGCTGCAGCTGCACCATGACCTGCTTTTAATGCTGGGCTCTGGTTCTGCTGGCTGCAGACTGGATGGGGTGGAACTGGTCAGCTGCTGCTGTCATGTGAGCTAATGTAATGCTGGATATTCTCAAGCTTTCAGGACTGTTGTTTTACAAGATTTCCACTAATTAGATTATCAGTTTTAGCTCCCAATAACTTTACATACTTTGACACATTTTACAGAGGAGCTCTGACACACATCTTTCTTCACACTGTACATAAACCCAGTCATCTGTTATTGCAACAGGAGGCAGTATTGTGGTGACAGTTTCCATTTTGGCTTGAAATGTTGACATGCCATGTTTCCAAGGCCGACGAGCCTGGGATGCTTTCTGACATGAAGGCTTCTCTGTGGGCTGTTCACTGTCTGAACTTAAAGTACAGAAACTTTTTGATCATATTCAGTGAGTGTTTGGATGTCAAAGTGCAAACGCACATTTTATTTTGAAGGTCTGTGATACATTGTTTGAAAGTTTTGCAGTTTACACTCCCAGTGGCCAGAGGACAAAAAAGATTCTGAAGAAACTGGAAGTGGGAGATCATCCAGTCTCTGTTCCTGCAGATCTGCACAGAATCATTTCCACTGAACATAGTTTTGTTTCAACCAGTGATTCATTTTCCGCCTCAGTGGTCAGGGCTTGGGAAATGGCTTTCTGCAGTGTTCATGTCATGGTGTGAAATGTTGGCCAGTGTTAGGGTCTGATCCGAATAGCTAGAGGATGACAGCAGAGTGATCACAGTGCTGATGTTTAACAAGTTGTTTTCTGCTGCAGTCCTCCTGATAAAAGACAGAAATTCCTCCTGCAGGACTCATTCTGCTCCTGCACACCAGCAAGCTTTTCACTTTGTCTTTGAGGCAGAACACACAGAAAAGACTCAGACTTTTATGGCACATTGTGTGCTGGCAGTTGTGCAGGTATTTCCTCCTGCTTATTATATTTAGAAAAAGCAGCTGGATTAGTTTTTGGGTAAAGTTCAGCTGTGCTCAGAGGAAACAGGCTGCAGGTCTGCTGGGAGGAAAGAGTCATGTGGACGAAGGCTGAAAGATTTAGTGTTTCAGGGTTGAAAGGGAGTTTCAATTCTGGTCAGAGGAAAACAGCAAGGCACACTCCATAAAAATCAAAAGATTAAAAATGGAAGAAGTGATTACTGAAGTTCAAAGAGGCACAGGAGTAGGTATAATAGGTATGGTGTGTAAAGAGATCTACTTCATCTGGCCTTTTATGGACATGATCCTTGTGGCTGCAGTGTGTTGATGCAGTTTGGACCCACAGAGACTAAACACACTTTGTCCTCAGATGATCCGCTCCGTTTGAGAACAAAGGCCTGGGTTGGTTGAGTGTGTTAGACTGTTAGCATCTTTTCCTTTTTCTTCGTCCTGTGATCCATGTCACAGGTCTGAAAGCTTGAAGTCTTCTCTGTTCTCTTTTCCAGGTTTGTTGTGTTCATATTTAGTGTAAATCTGCTGAATTGTTTTCACCCTGGTATTTTGTTTGGATGGTATCACAAGTTTCTCTTCCTTTTGAAATCATTTTTACTTGCATGTATAACTACAAACCTTAAGTTCATGTATTGAGAAAATGGCAAATATTGTGTGCGTTTTTTTTTTTAAATTTTATTTATTTTTTTTGTTTAATTTAATTCCAATATTTAAAATATCAGGAGCCCTGTGGATGATGGTCCACTCTTGGTCATTTTATTTATTTTGGCCAAAGTAGTTTTTATATCTGACCATTTATGGAATATGAAACAGAACTTTAACTATTTTCTTTGAAAAGGCTGAAAAAGCTTGTTTGTTGCTTCTTCTTCAGAGGTTCATATCAATAAGTTAGAAAATTATTAAAAGTCAATTTATTTCAGCCAGTCCACTATGTGAAACGCAAATGATTAATTTCACACAGACTGATGTTTTCAACCCTTTATTTCTGTTAAAATAATTTTCCTCTTGCAGCACATTAAAAAATGTTTAATACAGAAATGTGGATTTAATGGCAAGTATGTTTATTACCTGCTTAACAGTTTTTATGAAAGAAAAATACTATTAATTGACAAACAAGCCTTGTTAGAACACAGATTCTAACTTGCTGAGAAGTAGCTGTGGTTATAGAGAGAGCAACACTTTGCTGCTCACCCTGCAAAAATACTCATACCTCTTCATCATTTCCACATCCCAATGACAAACATCAGCGTGTTTTTTATTTGGGGGTTTTATGTGACAGGTCTACACAACACAGTGTTTATTTCTGAAGTGGAGGAAAAATTATGCTTGATTTTCAACATCTTTTACAAATAAAATTGTAAAAGAAAATTGGCCTGTGATTGTGTTCAGACCTCCCATAAACCCATTCGGGATTAGTTTATGCCCTTAAATAAACTAAACCCTAATTTATGAGTCAGCCATCAACACCAGGATGACCTGCAGATGCAGGTTTGGTGTAAACATGTCATGTAGCTGGAAACTAAGATCTTAACTCTTTTGATAGGTAGTTTATTTTTTGGCACAGTTACATAATACATTGAATGAAAATCACATCAAAATCAGTTTTTGCAAAGTTGTAATCACAGTTTGGATGTAATATTTGGTAGAATATTATAATCAAAGTGTCATGCACTAATAATGTCTCTGTCCAGTTGGATGGACAGTCACTGGGGATGTTGAAGCTCAAAGAAGGATGGGTCATTGTGACGGGGTTAACAGGAAGAAATTGACTCATGTTCATGGCAACATTCAGCAATTCTATCACAATGACATGTTTTCTGATGTCGTGCTGCCCTATTATTTAGTCTGGTTAGGGTTTTATTGTGAAAGTCAGCAGGACATACCGTTTATGGCTTTGTCTTCTTCAGAGGATCACAGTTTCTACATGGACTAGCTTCTCTTTGGATGGAGGGAATAACATCACTGTAACTGGATCAGTGGCTAAGACTTCTCAGAACATAAACAGGAAGGAAGAATGTATGGATTCTCTGGTTCTATAAGTTCTACTTCTCTTCATTAACTGCTCATACAACTGACAGTCAGCCTTTAAAGACCTGGTGACTGCAGCCCATCGGTGGTGAATACCGATGGGCTGCTAAGCTTCACAAGGAATTTAAGGTTCCAAATTAGACAAACATAAAAATAGATGAAGCAGAGTTCATCCTGCCCTGGAGGCTCAGACTCATCAGAGCTCCATTAGCTGACAGTGAAGGATTACTGTTGGAGCAGGCAGCAGGAGCTCTGGTCTATTTGAAGCACAGAGGCTTCCTCATGGCCACAGGGCTACCATGTGACTGGAAGAAAAACACACGAGTCACCACTACTTCCAGATGATGAGCACCTGTATTTGTGTTTGGGAGGTTGTTCATCCTCTGTGGTTCTTGTCTTCAATAGCATAGAAATTCCGTATGCTCCTGAACTCATCGTTACGTTAGTTTGAGTTGTCGGTGAGCATCCTGAGCTAGCTGCTGCAGGGCACCGTCACAAGACCAAAGCACCAGACTGAAGACTTATCACCCAGTTTGTGAGAGAAATGATAAATCATGGAAATGAAAACTATTGAATTTATTTTAAATTATCAAGCTATTAATTGATTTATTGTGTATTGCGACAGGTCCAGTGTGTGTCTGTACATTCGTGGTCTAACGCAAAACCTTTTTCCACGTCTTTGGTTAAAAATGATGTTTTTACCAAGTTCAGACATTATTTCAATCACCCCTGAAGTATACAGAAACACATAGGAGATCACGCAGCCTTATTTTTTAAAAATGAATTTAAATCTGAAATTAAAACCTGTAAAAAGTAAACACACCCCATGCTTGATGTAGCACCTTTGGCAGTAAACTCTTACAGTTTCTCCGTGACCCTTATTTGCAGTAGTGCAGATTTGTGTTCCTCTACAGCTCTGGTTATTACCCAGCACATTGTTTCATTCAGCTTGTGGTCTAGACTTTGACTGGACCACTGCAGTACCTTGGCTCCTTTCTGTTGTGGAAAGAAACCAGAAATGGTGACCAAACGGTGATGTTTGGGGTCATCGTCCTGTTGATGATCCAACAGGACCAGCATCTGTCTAACTGCTGAACCAGTCTTCAGCAGTTAGACAGATGGTTTCATGTTTGACTCCAGAATACTTTAGTAAACAGAAGTTCATCATAAACTCATGTGGCTGTAAAACAAGTCTAACTAATCCCCCCTCCCACCACCGTGCTTGACTGTTGGTGTGAGATGTTTTGTACTTGTACGTCTGTACACTGTGTTTGGTTTTCTCCAGACATGCTGCTGGGATTCATGGCCTTTGTCTAATCAACATTGTTCCGGGATCCTTGTGGTTCAGTCTAATGCAGCTCTGCAGACCAAAGTGTCACTGTCATATAGTACATACATAACTGCCAGAAGAACTGCTTTTCTACAGGTGGTCACATAGCTGATCATCGGGGAATCGAATGGGTTTGATGAGGCACGCTTTGTTGTTACTTCCCTTTTGAATTCGGTAAAAACAACAAGCGGGTGTATATATATATTTTTTTACCTGCTTTGAGATTTGATTTATTTTCAAGGGTGGAACTTGATTAAGATTTTTAATTGAGTTAAGTGCAGGGTTTATAATTAATCACAATTTATCACATTTTATTTGAAAACTATATGTCAACAAAATAAAAAACATTTTGTGTACAAATTATTAAATATTTGAACACCTTGGTGCCAAAAGCTGTTCTGGCCAATCAGCTTTCCAGAGTTTCAGGAGCTATGATCATTTATGGAACTTCTTTAGAAATGTGAATGAAATGAAAGGCTGAAATTAGTGTTGAGATGTCTGAGCTGCTGCTACATGTTTAGCATTGAGATGCTATTTTAGGCAAGTTCAGTGAATAGCTTCACTGATAATCTATCTCGGTTTAGCGCAACTTGAACACAACAGTGTTCCTTCAAGTTTGTTTTTTGAAGCAAAATGAAAATACTAGTTTTTAGGAGTTTGATTTTTTTCTTAGATTATATATCTCATACTGTACTGCCATGACATAGTGAGAGTTTTAACAAATAAATAAAAATATATTTTTTATAAAAGTCGCATACAGCAGCTTTAACCACTGGCTGCAGAAAAGCGGTTTTGCTGTTTGCTGATGTTGCTTGTGTGTCAGTTTACTGCTGTTCCAGAAACGGGCTAATACAAAGGTTGTTTTACAACTTGGTGTAAATCATTTTTATTATGTCCAGCGTCATAAAACGTGACATCCTGTTCCCTATTGCTGCAACAATTTTAAATATGTAAACTATCTAAAATATCATAAAGATGTGTATTTCTGAACACAATCATCATGTTAAATGGGCAAGCAAACAAGAATTCTTTAGTAGTAAAATCATTTAGATCCAGCTTGTAATATTTTTTCCTTGAACCTGATAGAGAGAGACAGAAAAGGCTTCAGTAGATCTGGTAAATGATTAACAAGTTGTTTGCTCTATGTACTTGTGGTGGTAAAATGTGTGTGTGTGTGTGGGGGGGGTTTACCTCTGAGGACACGTGTGGCTGCAGCTGCTTGTCACAGGACTTTCATTCTTGCTGTAGATCTTGGTCGGACTCTTTATCCAGTTACAGGATCTGCTGGGATTATCCTGAGTTTCTGAGCAGCAGAGCACTCAGACGCAGCCGATCTTACTTAAATGACTCTGGAGCGACAGCCTGTGCATCAGAGAGCAGAGCGGAGCGGAGCAGAGGAGAGGAGGCCTGTCCGCCCAGCCGTCACCCTCTCAGCTGTGGCGCGGCTCTAGCTGCAGGCTGCTCCGGCACTCATTTGTTTCACATGTATATTTGTGATGAACCTGAGCCAGGTAGAAGTTAGAACATGTTCCGGCTGAGGGCTCACGTCTCCGCCTCAAGCTTAAGTTGAACAAACTGAAGCAACATGGATGACTGATTAAATCATTCCCACGCCAAAATCCTCCTGGGAACACATTTTACTGAAACATTAACAATTATATGGTTGTTTTCCTTTCTCTGTTTTAAGCAATAGAACAGAGACATTTTAGTCACTTTGAAGAACTTCATAATTTATTTATTTATTTTTTCTTTAACTGACTGCATGCAGCCTGAGTGGAATGCTGTACTCCTGTTTGGTTATTAGACGTTTATAGAAGATTTACTGTAGCACGACTGTTACATTTCAACACCAAACACATGTGCTAACACTGTTTTTGTGAGATTTTAGAAGAAAAATAAATAAAATATGCAAGTCTGGGTAAGTCCCACAATATCATGTTTTTTCCAAATATTCCCATCAGCAGCAGCAGCTGTCTATTGACGGTGACAGAGTGAAGTGGTGACTGAAGCAGAGCTGCTGTTTGTCCTGATTGGCTCATCCTCAGACTGCCACTGCCCTCCAACGTGTTGAGGAGATTTTTCATTTTGAGGAAGCAGACCTTTTAGCTGTCAGCTTCAAAACCACTTTTATTGAATTACAAAATATAGTATGAAGATGTGAAAGAAGTCAAAGTAGGCTTTTTCATTTTTAGTTCTTCATTCTATCATCTGAAAGTGCCAATAATGAGGAAGAGACTAAAATCAACTGAACTGGGTACATTGAAATAAAACATGTCAGCATGAGACAAGTGTAAGTATAAGAGGAGCTAATTATGAATAAAACCAAAGGCAGAAATCCAATTCACTGATCAGTGAATTTCATTCACAGAGGCATGAAGTCATTTATTGGTTAGTCCAGATGGAAGCAGCTGGTTCTCCTCTGCTGTGTCTCAGATCAGCTGACAGGTTTCAGAGTAGTACATGGATTACCATGGATACAGTGTCATTTTGGGATCGGAGTAGCAGGCTTTTGTGAACAGACAAAGAGTCCCAAAAGTTGTGTCTAAAGTCAATTAAAGAAGAAATACTGACCATACAGTATTTCTTCTTCAATCTATGATGTGAGACCTTTAATTCACGTCATAGATGTGAGATAAAGGTCAGAACAAGTCACTGAAGTGTAAAAGAAACCACCAGCCTCAAGTACCAAACAGGAAGGATTACAAAATCCAGTTCAGTTCATTTATATAGAATCAGTTCACAGTAAATCATCTCAGACGTGCACACACTGGCACTGCAGGCTGCCGAAACACTTTGTCTTCACAGGAACTTTCCATTGACTTCCATTCAATTCTATAGCCTGACCCTAACCCTAAACCTAACCTCAGCTTAATTCACACCTTAGTCCTTAACCTAACCCATAACTCAAAACAGCAGCCCTTCTCCTGGTAATGAGCATGATGGAGACAGAGTCTTGATGTCATCACCAATGTGGGTCCATCTGTTTGACCTTCAGAACCAGAACATCTTGTAATCTGTTAGATGAAATAGAGAGAGATAACATGAGACAGGCAGATCAGTTGTTTCATTTAAAGTGCCAGTAAGTGTTTTCTTGCTTTGGTTGTGAATCTTCATGCTGGCCTTGAGGTCGTTGCCATGGTAACTCGCAGATGCTGAAGTGGAGTGAGGCAGGATGTTTTGTCTGAAGCTAAAACAGATTAGATTATTTCCTCTTGACTAATTCTAAAGGGTTGTAGCAACACCATCTAGACCTAAAACGGGAAGAAAAACCTTATTTTCCAATAGATTTAGTCATTTTAAACGGTTCAGTCTGGATAAAATGAATTTATTTTCAAATCAATTTAATGCCATTGTATACTAAATGTTATACACTCTGATAACTCATTAATACACAAAAAGTAGGTCCAGACAGTTTAACCCCCATATTTTCTGTCCTGTAAATGAAGAGACCATAGATTCTAAAAGTCATAACTTAAACATCTGCACTGACGTTCCAGCTTTTTCCAGCTACTCTGGCTCCCATCCAGTGAGGAAGAGGTGCATGTCATCTTAATTAGAGATCACTCTCAGCTCTGTACAGGGAACTGCAGACTGGTATAGTAAGTGACTGGATGGATGGTTGGTTGTGAGGGACCAGACTCAAACGAGGACAGAAAAGTGTTCAAAGTAGAAAAAGTTGCAATTTAATTCTTCCAAAAATAGTTAATAAAGCATAAAGATTTAATGCAAGAATAACTCAAAGGATAAGTAACAAATTTGGGCCCAATTTAACTGAGGTCAACTGAACTGTAACTGAACACAAACTGACCTCCAAACAAAGAACTACAGGCTGCTTAAATAGGGGTGGAGTGACCTAAATCTGCCACATGAGGAGGCACAACATAACAAAAGAACAAACAAATACAAAATTAACTAAAGCATCCTGGGAACTAACTTTAACTTGCACAAACAATAATAATTGAATATTTAAGTGACAAAATTAACTAATTAAAATCAACTTGAAACAACAAAATCTCCCCCTTCAGTCTTTCAGAAGATGGTTTGTTCCAGGTTTCCTCCTCCAACTGGTTTGTAAATGCAGCACCTCAAACAAAAGAACAAGTGTAAGTAAACCATTCAGACAGACATTAACTAAAGTGTGTACCCATTAGAAAATATATGTCTAAATGAAATAACTAACTTATACAGACTATAAGCTACAACTACTATAAAAACAAAATAAATACTAACACGATGTGGTGGTAGGAGCATCCACCACAATGGTGCGTCAGCTCTGGGCTTTTTGATGAGCTGGGACGTTTCTTTGTGTGTGAATTGAGCCATGCTCTCTCTTAGGGGAACTGCAAGTCATCTGCAGTTCCTTCTTTTAAAAAAACACAAAGTGTGTGAGCAGCAGTCTGAGGGGAGAACGTGCTGTGGTTTCTCTGTGTGCCGGAGACGCTCCTCACAGGACGGGTGTGTCAGAGAGGGAGGGGACGGGTGACGGTCTCTGCTGGGAAACCTGAGCATGGTTATTGTTGGAGAATATGCAACAGGTCTGAACAGATCCCTTTACTCCCTCTGAGTCACTGAAGGAGGAACTTCTGAGTGGACTAAGACTTTCTGGTTTCATTACTTAAGCCATGCTAATCAGCTAGAATCCTAGCACTGCTTCCATCCTGTGTGTCGTTTGAGAACATTCCCCAGTATTCCATGTTCCTCATGTTTGTCACAGCGATGTGCTAAAACATGTCTGTTCCAGTTTGGATCTCCGGGATCAGATATGAGGTCAGTACTGGTCAGGTGGATGCAGAGCACTTTGTTTGTTGGCGGATGTAAGGACCTCTGAGTAAACAGATAATATCACATCCCACTAAAGTCTTCATTTGGATGTTTTAATTAGGAAAGGAATCTGCAGATGAAACATGACTTTAGAGCTCAGTGTGGGTTCGAACAGATTAATATCAGTATCATGGTGACTGGGTTCCTCAGTCCAAGAAAGAATTCATGACGTCGTCTTCAGTGACAAAGCTCCGTCCTGCAGAGTTCAGTTAGAACCTGATTAAAGCAGATTTCAGCGTTGGTTAAAGTAAGTAAGTTGATGCCTTAAGGGATTCATGCCAACAAACCAACATGAGCTCCAACAAAGTTTATTTGATTAATTTGTGGGGTAAAAACAACCATAAATACCATTAATCACATTTTCCCTCATTTCATCAATTAACTCCTTTAATCAATTAACTCATGTTCAGAGTTAATTGATGAAAGGAGGTTTGTTTCATATCTTGGCTGGTGAGTAATGTGTCGGCAGAGAGATCATCCTGTTACGTCACCCTGCAGTAATCCTGCTCTTTCCTCACATGAGTCAGGCTGCAGCTTACTCAGTCAGGTGTGTGTGAACCTTGGTACACACAGGTTTGATCATGAATGAGTTAGAAAACCTGGAGAGCTTCTCACCGACTCCGGGCACCGAGTGCGTGACCGGAGTCTTCAAACATTTCCCCAGGACAAGATGAGGTTTTCAGTTTTATCAGCATTCTGCTGTTATCTTCATTATGAACGACAAACTGGTCCAACTCATAATTTGCTGATTACCACTTGTATTTTATCCAGTTTGGAGCAAATTTAGTTCAAATCAGTTGAGTTCATTCCAATAATATTCAGTCATTCATTGCTGTAAACTACTCACCTGCTTCAGTCTCAGAAGGGTTGTAAAGGAATTTCAAAGCTTTGGGGCTGCAAAGAGCCACATTGTAAAGCGGAGGTGGTTGAGGAATATAAATTAAGTGTCCATAAGGACAGCAGTCTGTACTGGAGACAAAACAGTGAAGCATCTATAAGAAGGGACAGAGCAGACTGGACTTCAAGGTTTGCACCAAGATGCTCCAGATCTTCTATCAGTCTGTTGAGAGCGTCATTTCTTCTGCTGTCATCTGTTGGCGCAGCAGCAACAGAGCAAAACCTCAAGAAGCCTTCTGGTTAAATAAATACTCAATAAATACAAATAAAATGTGAATAGTTTTTAAACGTATTGAATTAAATCCTCATAATCAGTTTTTGTATTTACTCAGGATAGTGTTGTCTCATCCTGAGGAAGCATGGGGTGACAGTGGAGAGGAAGCAGGTAGAGCCCATCAGAGCCAGGCTGGGGGTGAAAGGTCATATGGGGGCTTGGAGGAGAGGAAGAGATGGAGTAAAAACACAGAAACAGTCAGTTGTGGTGGTGCAGTAAAGATGTCTGCCCTAAACATTCAGGATGCAGTTGGATCAGAACACTTTACTACTACACTGCTCTCTGCAGTTGCTGAAAAGCTCAAAGTGGATTTAACATGAGGCTCTTTGTGGCTTCTTGTTTTCACAACTAAACAGCAGAGTGACTGAAGCCAAGATGGCGGCTGCTGCTGCTCACCACAAGCAGCCACCAATTTGTCAGAACACAAACGTTAACAGATCCTCAGACCACCACTGCTCTCTGCTCTCTGCTATTTTAGGGCTGGAGGTTTTAATCTGCTCTTTCATTTGGATCCCAGCAAAGACTGTTTAACCTCCATGGTTCTGCTGCTATGATTCAGAACAGAACCTTTGCTCTCAGCCAGGAAGCTGTACTCATTATGAGCTCTTTCACTTTACTGTGCAGATAGCTTAAGAGCATGATTAAACTAAAAGTGTGAGCAACTGAGAAGCTCAGTAGATTCTGAGGTCATACAGTCATTTAGTTGCGGTAAGCAGGATTCTGCCTCATTTCATTTCTATCTAGGTTTCCACTGACCATGACTTAAATCAGGTCAGACCATCCTGAGATGAGCAGCGCTCATCAACTAGTACTCCATCCATCCATTTTCTATACACCCTTGTCCCTAGTGAGGTTAGGAGGGGTGCTGGTGCCCATCTCCAGCTAACGTTACGGGCGAGAGGCGGGGTCACCCTGGACAGGTCGCCAGTCTGTCACAGGGCAACACAGAGACAGACAGGACAAACAACCACACACACACACACTCACGCACTCACACCTAGGGAGAATTTGGAGAGACCAATTAACTTGACAGTCATGTTTTTGGACTGTCGGAGGAAGCCAGAGTATCCTGAGACAAGCCAGGGAAAACATGCAAACTCCTCAACTAGTACTGTCAAATAAAAGTTAACAGATAAGTCCAGATGAGCCCAAGTAGGGCTGCACCGATTGAAGTTTTCCAGCCGATTACCGATCTTTAAAAAGCCTGACCTGCTGATTCCAGTTTTGGTCGATACCAAATATTTTTGTCTGAAATGTTGTTAAATATACCAATAAAGTTGCTGAGTGAACAACAGTGGGGTGACTGTTGTTATCTGCAAACCTGCAGACATGACCTGGTGGGCCGGCCTGTCAGTCAGACCTCTCTCTGCAGAGCAAAGACGACAGTGGCTGATTTTTAGACTTTGCTGAGGTAGATAAGATCGGAGGATAAGATTGGCTTCACATGTAAGTATCGGCCGATCACTGATCTACCAAAATCAAGGAAATCGGTGCTGATAAATCAGCTGGATGATAGAACGGTGCACCTCTAAGCCCAGGGTGTACACAGTAGCCATGTCTTGTTAATGAAATGTATTCATGAATTCATCTACATTGTCTTCACTGTGACTGCCTCTGAAAAGCAAAGCCTGGCCATGCTGGCGTATGTTTATACATCACCAAGGAAAAAAAGTTATTGTTGTTCCCACCAATCTGGAAAGGGTTAAAATTTCATTTTCAAGTAATCTGAAGTTCATAATTTGACCTTGAAAGAAAATATTTCAAAACAAGCAGCATGTAACGTAGTTTCCAGTCCCCAGAGGTCTGGACAGCTCAGCTGGAGTCCCTCTTTTCTCCGTCCCTGTCTGTGCCGTTACTCTCTGCTGCTCTGCAGCTGCAGTGATGCCTTGCTGTGCTGTTACCTGCTCAGATCCACCTGCAGCACTGAGTGCACCTGCTCCAGCCACCATGATGTATCTGCTTTCATGATTTATCTCCAGACAGGACAGCAGTGTTGGCATAATAACAAGGATGAGGGTCAGCCATGGAGCTGCAGGCTGAACAGTTTTCATTATGAAAAAGACCTTAAATCATCACCCTACAAGCGTCCATAGAAAAGCAAATAACTGCCACACAACTGCAAAATCTAAAACAATGTTGGAATATATAGCACTGACATGTTCTTCTGACAGAAGAGTTTATGACCAGAAGTTTCTCTTGTAGAGCTGGTTAACAGAAGCTTTCTGGTTCCCCTGAGAAATGCAGCTCTGCTAGCTGTGTGTGTGTGTGGGTGTGTGTGTGCGTGTGTGAGAGAGAGAGGGAGAAACACCAGCCATTAACAGCTGGTCTATAATGATATGTTTTCCCATTCCAGCTGACAGTGAGCCACAGTGTGTCATCCTGACCGAGTGTGAGTTTATCTGAAGCAAACTCTCTGTAGCCACATTAACCTTAAGTATAAAGCTCTGCATATTACTTTTAGATAAATAATCTGTTATTGTCCTTGAAATGTGGCAAGAACAGACTGGATGTGTTAGGGAGTTGAACCAGGACTGAACTGTGGGTTCAGATCCTAGTCTAGAGTCTTTCTGCAGGCCGTTTGCATGTTTTCCTGGTGGGTTCTCTCCTGGTACTCCAACTTCCTTCCACAGCCCACAAAGATGCAGATTAGCTATCTGGTCTCCACATTCCCCACAGCAGCGATGGGAGCAGCTGGGTTCTGGCCCCTGCAGCTGTAAATAGAAACATGGTTAGAAATGATTTGATGGATGGAAGATTGACTTTCAGTTGGCTTTGAGAATAATTATTTCAGATGAATAATTGTGTAACAAATAAAATAAAAAGTGAGTTAGTGGAGGGATAGTGGAGTGATGAGCCTCACTGCTGCATGCTGAGGAACAATCTGTCCAACCCTTGAACTTCCTCCATTCTAACTGAATTAGACTTCAGCTTGGTTTCTGTAAGCAGCATCTGCAGTTATGTTTCTGGCTTTCTGGGCCAAACATTCCTGAAGATGATGCTGCGTTCATCAGAATGTGCTGAACAGTCAGTGTGGGCCAGTTCTCTGAGCCCATCCTCCCCATTCATTCCGCTCCATTTCACACATCCTGCGTTCATCCAGTGCAACTAGCGAAGGCTTGCAGAGCCCCTTAGAGCTGCTATAGTGTCTGTTAGAGCCCAAAGCTGTCACTACTGGCAGCTCAGGTTGTTGTTCATTTTATCAAAAAGGATCGAAAGAGATAAAAAGCCACAGGGACAGCTGAGATCATCAGCCTGGCAGCTTCTGCAGGACTCAGTTTCCTTAGTTCCACATTTTTATATCAGATATTTTCCAACTTATTCTCTTATTTTTGATTGAGGAGAACTTTTCTAAAATAAGGTACATCACTTCCTGAGACAGAGGTGTGCTATAGAGTTTCCAGTGTACTTTTTCAACCTTCAGCATTTTGTGTGCATGCGTGTGCGTGTGTATGTGTGTGTTTGGTTGATCCACCCTTTTAACACAGTGCTGTGTTAATCCTCCGTCTGAGCCGGTGGCCTCTGCCAGCCTCCCAGCAGCTGCTGTGAACCCATTCATCCTCTGCACACAGCGACCTCATTATGAGTGGCAGTCGTGCCGCCCAGCTTGCAGACGTGTGCAGCCTTGCAACCTGAACTGACGGCTATTTGCAGTCGCTGTGGGAGGTGGCGCTGCTCTGGTTTCTGCTGGAAACCAGAGCAGCATCAGGTGGGTTCTGATGGAGCTCAGCCATCAGAACCCACCTGAAGCTTAGGAGGGTTCTGATGGCTGAGCTCCATGTTGGGCCTGAATCCTGAGCACAGCTCTGTGGAGTCATGCTGGGTTTTCTAAAATCACTATCAAAATGAATTGTCGCCTGTTGAACTCTGACCCCTGCCTAAAATGAAGTTTGTTCCTGTGTTTGTTTCGGGCGTCATGCTGCCCTGTTACTAAGACAGGTGGGCGGTCGTTGGAAGCTCCTCCTTGTGGAGGAGGTTCATGCCTTGGTCTTCCTAAGGGGTCCCAGCGGCAGGTGATTTGGCGGTGAACAGCTTGCAGTTGGTGGCGTGGATCCAGGAAGCGTGCCCTTTGACCTGTAGATTTGTGTGAGTGGTCAGGAGAATCTGGTAGGGCCCCTGGACCTCCAGTGGTGATGATGGTTGTCTTTCACCAGGACCCAACGGTTGGAATGGGTGATGGGGTTGATCAGCTTTTATAGCCTGATGTGACAGAGAAAAGCCACGACAGAAACAAACAGTATTTATCATGCCTTATTCAATTAGGTTAGTTGTAAGAAATGTTGGGTTTTTGCAGGTTTCTTCCACAGTAGGTGCAGGTCATACAAGGGTCTCAAATTAGATTAAATTAACTTTGGACTTGGTTCTCATTCAATTAGCTTTTGAAAACCCATCTTTGAGTTGTCAAAAAGAAAAGTCAGGGGGGTGGATGTGCACATTGTGATTGGTTGAGTGTTGAGTGAATAGTGTGCAGCACCAATGTGACAGTTTCCAAAAAAAACAAATATTTTCAGCTGCAACAGAGAACACCTTAGTGAAGCAAAGTTTCTTCCTCTTTTTTTAATTTAATTTTATTTATTTATTTATTGGCATGCAGTCAGTGATTAAACAAAACTGCTGTCATTTGAACAGTTTTGTCAGCGTCAGGAAGTGTGAGAGTTGGTTCCTGAGAAAAAAAAAGGCTGTTTTAGGCGAAGTCCTGTTCTGCCTCAAGAGTCTAAGTGATGTTTTTAGAAATTGACAAGTCTCTTTCATGGATCTACATGAAAAGGATAACCTTCAAAGTATCAAATCTCTGTCCTTCTGAATGAAAATGACCTTCCTGAAGCCAAACTATGTCATATCCTCTAACAATATTGTTTTATAAACGTATGGTATCAATAAGTGTCTAAGCTGTAGTCTAGAAAGTTTATATTTTTTTACACCGTCACCAGAGTTGGTAGTAACTAGTTACATTTATTTGAGTAGTTTTTTTTGGTCTTTTTGTACTTTTGTACTTTAAATACATGTTTTACATGCATATTTTATTTATATATATATATATATATATATA